>SNQJ01S0064709.1:24068-64740 GCA_010110895.2 Picea sitchensis
TGTTTGAGACTAGTTTCAAGACTACCCAAAAGCCCTATCTTCCAGAGAGTGTATCTCCAAAACTACGATGACCCAGAAGCTGAAATGTTTACCAATGGTACCTTGATATGTCTTCTTAACATCCTCCAATTTTCTTTATTCGATTCATTCTATAACAAATGTTAATAGTTATAGAGAAGATGGTAATATGACCTTTAAATAACATACCTTAGAAAACATCATCAAAAGACTTCATCCTCCCTTGGAATTTAGCCCTTGTTCACTTCATCTTCCCTATGAAATTTGCCTCATATATCCTTTTTAACCTCAAATAAGAATCACTTACTCACATAGAATATATTTAATAGAATGTGTGTGTGAATGTACTTATGAGTGACTTCTTGAGGTGTATATATACTTTTTCTAAGTAACCTCTTTCCTTAACTTTAGGGATTCTTGAACTTTCTTATTACAACCACTTTACCCTTTCATTAATGACTTGAAACCAATTAGGAGATTCTCAATCCATATTTGGGGCTTCCAATTTCATGACCTCATAACTCCTCAATCGTGAGGAACTACGTGACATTCCACCTACTGTTGAAAATGGCATGATGAGGACTATCCATATATGAGTATGTTACTTGCATTTACACTGTCCTTCATGTCCTTATTCCTCAAACAACTTTGGGATTCATGACAAAACCGATGGGTTTCTTGTAGACTTATTCAAAGCATATTCCTGTGAGGGCTATTCTTAGAGATAAGCCATAAGGGGATCACTTTGTAGACTTCTCCAAATACACCCATCACATTTTTTGACATCAATGACAACCACTGCTTGTTGACATCAATGAAAACCAATTATCCAATAACATCAATGAAAAAAAATTGTCCAACAATCTCCCCCTTTGGAATTGATGGAAACACTCATACTCCACCTGTGACCAATGCTCATCCGATGTTTCTCTCCTCATGATTCTCTCCCCCTTTGACATAAATGGAAAAGGGTATATATCCTTGTGGGTTCTCCCCCTATCTTCATGCTTCTAATATTTTTCTTCTGATTTTTCTCTTTCTCCCCCTTTCACATCATGGGTAAAAGGATAAATCCCCCTATCGATATACCTGTTGATATTATGGTAGCTGCGGGAGGTATTTACATCCACATGTAAACATGACTAGAATAGAATATTCTGGGAAGCAAGAAGAAACCTTAATGATTTGGCTAATAACCCTAGAAGACATGTCGACTCAAGAGGATAATTTGTATTAGGTTATTAGCCTCTAAGAGAAGAAGTCGACCAGAAGAAATAATATATACTGAACAGACAGATACCCAGAATGAGAAGTCGGCCCTGGCAGTTAGCCAAAATTAGTATAAATACAGGAGGCCAATATTCATTATGGCATGCATTCTCACAATTGTAGAGCAACACTTGTGCGCACTGTAGTTGCCCAGTTTGTGTGTAGGTTTGGAGGAGAGTTGTCGTTGCAGATGCTACAACTAGCAGATTACGCTTTGGCTTGGACTATCTCTTGGTTAGGTTCTGGACTATCTGATCAGCTCTTGTTTTATGAGCTACCCTTGGGGAAAGGTGCACTAACCTTTGTTTGGTTATCTAGCCTAGGGTTTGCTTCCAGGATGATTCTTTGTCAAGGTTAAGGTGCTCGGAGGGTGGCTTCAGCCTATGGTTGGGTGACAATAGTTATATTGTCGATGGTAAAATGAGAAACTCCATTATATTCTGATAGGTTATGGGCCCACACCTCCTTCATTCAGTCTAACCGTTGGAAGGAAGCAAATCCATAAGGATATTAATCTCATTAAAGAACTACCACTAGGGTTTCTAGCAGGAGCAGTCACCAAAGCACTGTATCTAGGGTTACTAGCAGGTGAAGTTGCAGAAACCATAATCCTCTCATTGAGGCACCTTAAGTGAAGGGGTTGACCTAATTTCTAGATAGACCAGTGCACCCTAGCTTAGCACATCTCCTGGTACTCTCAACAAGCCAATACGTCAAGTTTGAGTTTTTGGTCAAATCTAGGGTTGACCAAGTCAAATCAGCCATGACTTACTCTATGAAGTCAGAAAACAAGTTAGATGGAGCTTCTAACTTCAGAGCATTGAAGACAAGGATTGAACTCATCCTTGCCAAGAATAAAGTTTTGGATATCGTGAAAGGAAAGATCGTGAAACTAGAGTTTGAAGAAGGAAAAGAGAAAGAACTGCATAATGTTGCAGTTATGGAGAAGTTCAAAGATGGTGACATCAATGCCATGAGTATCATAGTGGAATCTATAAAAGACCACTTGTTGGTGCGTAAATATGTTCACTGTATATCTCACACTCATTTAAATGTCAATCTGGGATTTGTAATTGAAAGAGTCGTTACACCATATGTGCCGAGAACAAGTAACCTATCTAAGTCTGTTGCATATAGGAAATAATTAATAACATAAGAATTCCATTTCTAAGATCTCTAAATACTTCAAAATATCCTCTGAACCTAAAAGACAAAACTGATAATGAAACTTAGACAAACAGTCAATCAAAGAGATGTTGTACCAGAGAAATAAGTCTGTTCATTTTAGGCACTTGTATTGAAAAGATGAACTTTAAGAAGCTTGTCTCCTGTAGTAATTAAAACAATCAACTCCAACCATTATTGAAACAAAAACCAACTTCAACTTCATGTAATTCAATCAAACCAGCACAAGGGGAATTCAGTATAACTAAAAGACTTTATTACAACACATGAAGATGAAAGATAAAGTCTCCTGGTCCCTTGCGATACTACAATCATAAACTTAAAATATCAGTCCCGCACTTCAAATTATGAGATAGATACCTTCAACATTGGATAATAAAATGTATATTCGATCTATCAGTTTCTTATACACACCAATCCAAAATGATTAACTCAATGCTCAATCCTAAGAATGAAATAAAGACTAATCACACACACACACTGTTGTAAACTATCCACACAAACACACAGAACATATACAATGAGGTTTACCTTAGTTGGGGTGGTGGGCCCTTGCTGAACCAACAAAGAACCTCTTAAGGAGTTAACAGACTAAAACTTTCACTCACATCCAAGAATTGACATGAAAGATCTTATGTATTAATGTAGCTGGTAAATTGGATCAACAGTCTTTTACTTCATACATGACGACGACAAGTACTATCTGATTCTTATCGTATATTTCTTACATTCCTCTCTACACAACATTCCTTATATAAGGTAAGCCGATACTACCAATATTTATGGATAAACAATAAACAGTTCGAGAAATTTCAGAATTAAGATTTACATCGAATTTTTAGGAGTCTACACCATCCTCATGACACGAAGTGCATGAGCGATGCAGTCTCTTGCAACTGCAGAACTGACTTGGACGCTTCTATCCATCTGTCTTCTCGAAATATTCACCATTATCCAGGTCCAACTGGGGAATTTTGAAATATAGGTTTTGGTACTGGATTGCACACAGTCGCGAGTCTAGTACCGAAATAGAATAGAGCAAGGAGTACCGGAATAGCGCACGTCTTGGTACCAGAATGGAGTTGGTATTGGATCAAAACTGTCTTGGGTACCAGAATGGATTTGGTACCGAATTACACGATGTCTGGTAGTGATGGATAGACTACTCATAAATCAAATTATTAGAACTATACAAAATAAAACACTTTCAATCGAATTAATTTAAGAAAGTTAAACAAACATGCTTTAAATCACCAATTACCTCTTGTAGACATGACATAGCTATTAGGCATGTGTTTTGGGAGGGAATAGTCTAGTATAGGTTTATAACAGAGGCAAAAAGAATTATATAGAGGGTAATATAGGGTATTATCTTATGTCAAAATGGATACTCAACATTTCCCCCATGATGAAGATATTGCATGTCTTCATGCAACATTATAAAAAATTGATACCCAAATTTTTTTTGCACAATTGGACCGTCCTCTGTCATTCCTCAGATTGAAAAATGTTAACACCGGAAGCTTCACTCTTCAATTACTTCTTGATCACCCTAGTGTAATGGACCAATAAAAATACTTTGTTAAGTTTGGCAGAGACCTCCGCATGCTACTCCTTCAATTCTGCATTCTCTGCCTTGATATGCCTATCCAATATTTTGTATTCTTCAATTTCTTGTTTCAATATCTCAATTTCTATGAATAATGTTGGTTCATTCAGGGAATGGTCTAGACTTGGTGCGAGTACTTCCTTGGCCACCATCTCTCGAGCCTCTTTTTCTTTCCTCAAACTCCTCAGAGCCTTTATTATCATCTTTTGTTTGCTCAAGGATTTACCTAGACTCGGTGTGAATGCTTCCTGAGTTACCACCTCTCGAGCTTCTTCTCCCTTCCTCAAATCCATCAAAGTCTCTGTTACCAATCCTTCTGTCTCACTTATTGTTACCATTCCTTCTGTTTCACTTGTGGCAGCTCCCCAACCACTCTCTTTGTATGGAGAACTTGGAATATCCATATGTTCTCTTTGAGGAGAAGGTATGTTTGGAATTGTCTCCTGTTTAGCCATACTTCTAGTGGTCCTACGTATGGGTGGTGAGGCTTTCTTAGACTTTCTGACAGGGGTAGGAGTTTCTTCAAACAATTTCATTTTCTTAGATTTACTGATAGGGTTAGGCCTAGACACCTGTACCTCCTGTGTTGACTGGACCTTTATCTTGCGGGCTTGAACTATAAATTCTGGGGTTTTCTTTTGTTGGTAAACCCGTATTCCTAACCTAGAAGATTGAGGTGTGGGATTTGGAACTTGTGCCTCCTTTCCTTCTAGTTTCTTTCTATTTTTACTTGTCACCTTAGCAGTCTCCTTCAAGCCACCAACTGAGCTTTGGGAAGGCTGAGTAACTTCAGAAATAATTTTCAATTCTTTAGGGGATTTTGGAGGGGGTTTTACAGTTGGTTCTAGTAAAATCCCTTGTTGATCCGTCTCCCCCTTATTTTGTTTCTTATTCTGTGACCATTGGTCTTTAGGGCGTAGGACTGAGCTAGACGCTTCAGCTGGTGCAAACTTTTTCTTGCTTTGTAATTGGAAGTCAGGGGTCTTCTCTATTTGACTGGATGGCTCTGATGGCATTTCCATAATTATTTAGGGAACACTATCTGATTGACCACATGGTTCTGAGCCCTCCTTTTGTCTTTTACCCCTTTGAACCGAAGTAGAGCTTACTCTCTGAAATTGAGTGGTTGTCTTCTTTCTTGATATAACAGGCTCCCCCACGAAAAAAAATCTGTCACTGATTTCTCAATGGGATGAGATGAGTTGGGCGCAACAGTGTCTTCTTTACCTCTTGATGCCATGTCTTTATTTTATTTTCTTCTTGAGCCTTCACTGTGTGTCCCTGCCTCCTGTGTCTCGACTGACTTAGATTTCTCTTGAGCGAAGCTATGTTGGAGCAACTACTTCCAGCTACCCCCTTGTGTTTTTAGAGCATGAACAACCAGAAGTTTGATTAAACCATGATGATGAAGACTAGTCTCAGGTTTCTTAGAAACTGACCTCACCCCTCTTGCCATTTTCTTTAAACTCATCCATAAAAAATGGGGAAAATTTATCTGTGGTCCTCCCTCAAAATGTGACAAAATATTTAAATGATAAATGAAGGTCACACCATACCTTGCCTCATAGGTGACAAATTTTTGTAGACTTATAAGCATTGTCCAATATTTTTCTTTGATATAGCTCTGAGGGACACCCTTGGTCCAATCGGGGTCGTGATGTTCTAGTTTGAGGAATTATTGATAGAGGTTTTTTTCCACGATCACTCTTTTGAAGTATCTTTCTCCAGCCATCGAGAGACCCGTGGCCTTTTCTATAGTGGCCTCTGTAATTTTTAACTTCACATCCCCAAGCTGCACATTCTCTCCATCATATGTTTGCGCAAAGACGAGATAAATTCCCTCATGATGGCCCTTAAATTTCTCCAAGAATCGCACCCACCCTGCATGTTCATATCTTTTCTTACAAACTTGATATTCTATTGTTTCTTTGTATATTTGAAATATTGGCTCATGTCTGTCGACCCCCATGTTATTTTAAGCAATTCTCTTGGGTGGATAAGGCATGGACAGAAGGTCAAGGGTTGAGTACTGGATGATAGAGTATTGGTTGGGAGAAACATACAAGGGATACAAAGGCATAGGGTGTCTGTAGATAGTGTGACAATAAGGGTAAATAATGCTCATATGGATGGCGGAGCCATCCAGAGGAGTATTTATGAATGGAAGTGTATATTACAATGGTCACATCGATACTCATGATGATATGGCGAGGTAAGTTAGATCTACTAAAGGTGTCCAGATTCGTGGGAAGCTTGGTGGCAGACAATATTCATGAAAGGAGGTGGTCGTTATGATCAGGACTTGTGTATATGAAATCGACTGGGATCATTACTTGATATGCTGAGATTCGTGGTTCACGTCGTCTCATATATTACAACAACTAATCATGGGGTTTATTTATTATATAGACAGAGGGAGTTTGATCCGATAAAAGACATCGTGATTTTGCATTCTTGGTGTTTCGTAGGACACTTCCTTCTCACAGAGGTGAGGTCTAAGATTTCTATATATATTCGTGAAAAAAAAGGGATACATCATGATCCAAGAGCAATCAGATGTTCTAAACGCATATTTAGTCTAACTCCTTTAAATAACACGAAAAAAAGTGTCGAATATGTATGTCCTCACACTAATAATTTGACAGTGACTTAGAAACATGATGAAAGTTACCCATCATATTCTTACCAATACTGGATCATCTAAGTACTGGATCACCCGTGTGTAGAATTTGTAATTGATACGAGATCACCTGAGTGTTGGATTGCCTGTGTGTAAGAATTGCAGTTGGTACAGGATCACCTATGTGTAAAATTTGTAGTTGGTACAGGATCACCTGATTACCTAAGTGCCAGATCACCTGTGTGTAAAATTCATAGTTGGTATAGGATCACCTGAGTGCCAGATCACCTGTATGTAAAATTTGTAGTTGGTACAGGATCACCTGATTACCTGAGTGCCGAATCACCTGTGTGTAAAATTTGCAGTTGGTACTGGAATAGCGCAGGGCCCCTTCTTTTATACTGGATAGGATCTGGTACCAGATAGGCACAACGAGATGATTTGGTGGCCCTTCATACATAGAGGTGATCATCGATGTGAGATAAGCACAAAAATGAACTTTCTTGAGCTTAAAAATCTTGACACTGATTCTGGTGACAGTGATTTATAGAAATAGCTGGTGTTTCTATGGTCAAATCCGTCTGAAAAACCATGTAGTTGCCAAAGTTTATAGAGGAATAATGCACGAAATCTTTTTAACAGGAGGGTACTCTGTAATGACCAGTAACTGAGATGACATAACTCCTTTTCTTCTGGAGCCAAGGTGACCACACTTTTGCTGACATTTCCTCTTTTATTACAACACGATAATAATCCTAACTACTACTTTTCTGTGGATTTTTATCGAGCCTAGATTAGTTAATGCTTGATAGTATTTTCAATTTTATAGAGTCTGAAAAACTTAAAGGAAACTTTCTATACTGTCCTGTGGATTTTTTTCGAGCCTGGGCCAGTTTCTTCTCGCCGGTATTTTCAATTTTAAAGATTCTGAAAAACTTAAAGGAAACTCTCTATACTGTCCCGTGGATTTTTGTCGAGCTCAGGCCAGTTCCTACTAGCCGGTGTTTTCAATTTTAAAGAGTCTGAAAAACTTAAAGAAGACTCTTTCTGGTAGTTGTCCTCCTTATTTGTTTATCTACATGGGAACACCGCCAATTTTTCTTTTGTCTTTGTTAGTTAAAAATAAAAAAAACTTCATCTCATGACACACCTATGTACAGAAAATGAATTTATACAATTTGAACTTACTATGGTAGGTCAACAAGAGGGAAAACCCTCTCGCTTACCAGTTGCATTTCGGTAGTCTGAAGAACATTTTTGACAAAATCCTCCTTTGACAGAGGTTTGTGATAAACCTTCAGTCGATGTCCATTTACAACAAGGGAAGTCTTCTTTTCATCAATAGTATTTATCCTTATTGCACCATTTTCATAGACTGTATCAACCTCATAGGGCCCCATCCATCTGATAGACAGTTCGCCTTTGAAAATTTTAAATCTACTATCATATAGGAGGGCCCAATCACCTGGCTGGAAGGACTTCTGTTTAATGTACTTGTTGTGCCATTTGGTCCTTTGTTCTTGTATTAGGGTGGTTCTTTGTAGAGCATCTTGTCTTATCTCATCAAGCTCGTTCAATTGTAATAGCCTTTATTTTTTAGCTTCATTCAGGTCCATTCCTAATTTCATGGCAGTTCTGAAGGTCTTTACCTGAAACTCTATGGCCAGTAGTACCTTCTTCCCATATACCAACTCATATGGTATATGGCCTGTTGTATTTCTCCAAGCTGTCCTGTATGCACACAAGGCCTTAGGCAACCTATCAGCCCAATCTTTGTGATGCAGCTGAACAGTCTTAGTGAGGATGGCCTCTATCACTTTGTTGGTCGATTCTACTTGGCCATTGGCTTGGGGATGATAGGGTGAAGACTTTCTGTGTCCGATCTTGTATTTTTCGATAAGGGCCTTAACCAAATTTGAGGTGAATTGTGTTCCTTGATCAATGACTATCTCCTGAGGTACCCCGAAACGAGTGAAAATTTCCTCAAAGAGAAAATCTACAACAGATTGTTCATTGTTGGCTTCTACCCATTTTGTTACATAGTCTGTGCAAACTAATATGTACTTTTTCTTCTGGGACATGGGATTGATAGGTCCTACAAAATATAAGGCCCATTTTTCAAAGGGGTCGATTACTACTTGGGATTGGAGTGGCATTTCATCGACTGATGTAGGTCTTCCCAGTCTTTGGAAATCATCGCGACTGGCCACATATTTCTTTGCATCTTTAAAAATGGTCGGCCAATAATATCCAGATTGTAGGATTTTGTAAGATGTCCTTTTTTTAGCAAAGTGGCCTCCACATGGGCCATCATGACAGGCTTTGTAGATATACTGCATTTCATCTTCCAGGACACATCTTCTGATTACCAAATCAGGTCCTGTTTGGTATAGGGTATCTTCATGCCACATATAATTGGCACTTAGCTGAATGATTCTCTGTTTTTCTCTGGATGTCATACCTTGAGGTAGCTTTCTAGTTACCAAATAGTTGGCTACGTCTGCATACCAAGGGGTGAAAGTAGAAATGAAAAATAAATTCTCATCCGGAAAATCATCATCTACTAGAGTATTGTCACCTGTATGGATAAGCCTAGACCAAAAATCAGCGACCAAGTTATCTCTTCCAGGCCTGTCTATGATAGTGATATTAAATTCTTGTAGTAACAAGAGCCATCTACTTACTCTAGAATTTGTAACAGGTTTATTCATTAGAAATCTGATAGCTGAGTGATCTGTGTGCACAAAAACTTTGTATCATGTTATATAGTGTCTAAACTTATTGATGTCATGTACTACTGATAAGAATTCTTTCTCTGTGACAATATAGTTTGCTTCAATAGGTGAGAGGTTATTACTAACAAAGTATATAGAATAAGGAATCTGCCCTTCCCTTTGTCGTAATACAACTCCCAAAGTAGTATCTGAAGCATCTGTACAGATATGGAAAGGAAGAGACCAGTTTGGACCTCTCAAAGCAGGAGCACTTGAAAGTTTTGTTTTTAAGATTTCAAAGGAGATTTGGCATTGCTCATCCCAACATAATTCATCATCTTTTGTTAGTATTTTGAAAAGGGGGGCATATAGGTTTGTAAAATTTTGAATAAACCTCCTATAGTAGCCGACATGCCCTAAGAAACTTCTGATTTCCTTTTGTGAACTAGGGATCTTAATTTGGGAAATAATGTCGATTTTGGCAGGGGCCACTCTTATTCTAGTACCAGAGATGTGGTGACCTAGAACGATTCCTTCAGTAAGCATCATTCTTTATTTTTTGGGACTGAGTGAGAGGTTGGTCTCTTTACATCTAACCAATACCTTCTTCAAATTATCCAATGCCTGTTGGAAATCATCCCCATATACCATGAAGTCATCCATGTAGACTTCCACACAATCATTGGTCAGATCAGAGAAAATAGCCAAGACAACCCTCTGAAAGGTAGCAGGGGCATTACATAACCCAAAGGGGAGAACCCTATAATCATAGGTTCCCCAAGGGTAGGTGAATGTGGTCTTATCTTGGTCTTCTGGTGAAATTTGTATTTGGTTGTAGACACTAAACCCATCCAAAAAAGAAAAGTACCTCTTCCTAGATAAAGTATCCAAGACCTAATCTATGAAAGGTAAAGGGAAGTAGTCTCTATAGGTGGCCTTGTTTATCTCTCGAAAGTCCACACAAATCCTCGATTTTTTGTTTTTCTTTGGTACAATAACTAACGGGGAGACCCATTTGCTATCTGAGATAGGGTAAATGAAATTGGCTTGTAGGAGTTTTTGGAGTTCTTCCTTTACTATATCTTTCAAGGCTGGGTTCATTCTTCTTTGGGGTTGTCGGATAGGTTTGATTTGATCGTTAGTGTAAATATGATGCATACATGTATCTGGGTGGATCCCTTTCATGTCAGAGTAATCCCATGCAAACACATCGGATTGCCCTTGAATCATTTGTACCAACTTTTGTTGTTGATCTGTTTCTAGGTTGGCATTGATATACAGGGACTTCCAAGACTGATTTCTACAGCTTGGATAGTAGACTCCTTCCCTTCCTCTATTTGCAAAAGAGTGGTTGTTGTAGAAGTGGAAGGGTGCCAAATTTATTGAAATTTAGGGCTAAAGATGTGTGTGTAGTTGGGGAAAGATTGGGGATAGTCAATGCATGCCGAAGAAGCCAAGAATAGACTTAGGATTTGTTCTTCAGAGTGTTGTACTCCTTTTACTTGTTTAAGTGTCAACAAGGGCTGGGTACAGTCCTCCTCCCCATACAGATTCTCCAACCAAAGAGGGACTTATGTGGCTAGTTGGGCAGGGGGAAAAAGGATAAGTTTCTGACTTTGAGTGCCATTGGAAATTGTCATTTCTCCAGATCGGCAACTGATGAATGCATCAGCAGTGGCCAACCAAGGTCGACCTAGTACGACTAGGTGTCCTAGTTTGGGGGATTTGGGATGTATTACCAAGAAATCCACAGGGTATTCCTAAGAGGCCAATGTCACTGTTATATCATCTAAACTTCCTGCTGGGGTGATGACTGATTTATCTACAAGCTCTAGCAAAGTTTGTGTAGGTCTTAAGTGATCTAGTTGCAGTGTTTTCATAGTGTTTACTGACATCACATTTATTGTTGCCCCTATATCAATCAATGTGTTAGGTAAGGAAACACCATTGATTTCTATGGTTACCAATGGGTTCCCTAGATCACTATACTTGGAAGGCATTTCTGTTATAAACTCGGATAACTGTCCTACCACCCGTATGATAGGAGGCTCTTTCCTCTTTCTCCATGGATTTTTAATGCAAAGTTCCCTTACAATTTTAGCATAGATAGGTATGTATTTAATGGCCTGTAGTAGTGGAATCTTTATACATGTATTGCAGAGTTTAGTCTCTAGATTATGTTCTAGAGGTTCCTCAATTTTCTTTATGAGCAACCTTTCTGGGTAAGGGGGATTCATTTCATGGGGTGTTTCTACTGCAAGGAAGTTGGGAGAAGGTATTTCTTGTGGTACTGGAGTGTTTCTTTTTTCATTCAATGGATCAATCATCTGTTCTTCTCTTTGAACCGTTTAGACATCTATTTGTTCTTCTTGGTTTGTGTGATTATGCACGTGTTCCTCTTGAATGACCATAGTGGGATTTGTTTTGTTTACAATCCTTCCTGATCTTAATTCAATTCCATTAAACGGAGATGGAGTTATTACATATGTAGGGAAGGTTTGTACTTCAATGTTTTGTATAGGTTGTGTCGGTCTGTTATTTGGGTTAGGGATAGGTTGTGCAGGAATATGAGTAGGCCGAGGAGGCTTTTGGATGGGTGAAACTTGCATTGGTTGCTACATATTTGGATTCATGGGTAGTGCAAGTGGTTGTTGTGGTTGTGGGGGTGGAAGAAGAGCATGGGGGTTAAAACCTGGGAGCAACTGTGAAATATTCGAAGGATATTGTGGATAGGTGGGAAAATTTGTTGGTTGAAAGGGGAATTTTCCATATACAAGTCCTCTCCACTCCTGTTTCCAAGGTTGGGTTTATGTTGACCACTGAGGATAAGACATGGGGGGTACCCATTTATTTTGGGGGTATTGTGTAATTGGGTCAGCAAACATGATGGGGTTTTGTTGTCTCCATGGTCTCCTAGGGGGGTAAGATGTCTCAGGTTCTCCTCCTCCCTTGAATATGGCCTTAAATCCCGAGAGAGAAGGGAATTCATTAGTAGGATGGTCCTCTGTGAAAATACCACAGAGTTTAATAACATTGAGGGGGCATTCCTTTTCAGGGTGTTTCCTCCTACACTGATGATAGAAGATTGCTAACGCAACATTTTCTTCCTCTTGTTTTCTTTTAATTTGCATGGTATCTAGTTGGGAACTAATGGTGTGTAGGATATTTGTTTTAAATTTTTCCAATAGATTTCCTAGCTCAATCCTTGTGACACCTCCGGATGTGGGTTTATCAATTCTGTTGGTAGGGTCCCTTATACTTTTCCCTGTTTTAGCTTGACTGCGAGAGTATCTTTTACAATACTCTGCTATGTATACAAATGGTTTTTGGTATATGTCCCCAGAACTCATAAGGTTTAACACTTCAATGCAATTGTCCCTCACACCCTTTAGAAAGACAGTCCTAACTGTAGTTGTATCTAAGGAAAATTGCTTAGTCTTTTGGTAATTGTATAAGAACCTTTCTAAGTAGTCTTCTAATCTTTCTTCTTCTGATTGCTGCATTTTGAATATGTCATTCTTAGCATCCCTAGGTCTGCAGTAATCCTGGTATTTTTGGAGGAAGGTCTCCTTCATACCATCCCAAGACAAAATTGTGTGTTCCCCTAAGCTCATGAACCACCGTAGTGCTGAATCTTTTAGTGTGGCTAGGAAAAGTTTTAATTTTTGAGCATTATCTGTGTAGTTATAGCTCCTACACAATATGTCAAATTCAAATAAAAATGAGTCGGGGTCTTCTGTCGACATACCTCTGAAATGAGGAAGTGAAGATAATGGAATGTTCTTCATAGTAACGTATTTATCCATATCCAGTATGGGGAATCCAAATGTCTCTGTTTCATTGGTTGTGTTTCCCTCTTCTTCTGCCATGTTTCCAAGCACTCTGTAGGGAGGTGGTGAATTTTATTCACCAAGTGATGGTTCCACCACCGGGTTATCTGGTATCTTTGGTTGCTCCAAGGTTTTGTGTGGTGTTCCAACAACAGATGCAACCTCTTCTATTATCACCTCTGCTTCTTTTCCAGTTTCTCCTCTGGATGGGGTCACTAGTGCTGCCTCCTTTTCTTGTTGCCTTATGTTTTTAATTTGAACAGTGGCTTCGGATATAGTGCCTTTTGTTGTTGTTGCAATTGCTTCCTTTGAGCTCTCTCCTCTGAGAATTTTTCCTGCACGAGTTTTCGATGAATTAGTATAAGGGGGGGGTTTCTTTGTTGTTTGTTTTTCTGGTTTTTCTGAGATTTTAGGAGCAATAAATATTCCTTTATTATCCCTGTACCTACTCATAAAAAAATGAAATCAATGAAAATGAATATTCCTAATTAGAGGTAGGAGGACAACCTGACTTTGGAGCAACCTCACCAAAGTGGATGCGCAGGTTCTTACCTTTCATCTTGCCGCCTTCTCCCCGCCCTCAGATTATCCTCAAATCCAATCCAATACTTCATCAAACCAAAAAATATGCTACATGTTATCGTTTACAAGTCCCCGACAATGACGCCAAAATTTTGGTGCGTAAATATGTTCACTGTATATCTCACACTCATTTAAATGTCAATCTAGTATTCGTAATTGAAAGAGTCGTTACACCATATGTGTCAAGAACAAGTAACCTATCTAAGTTTGTTGCATATAGGAAATAATTAATAACATAAGAATTCCATTTCTAAGATCTCTAAATACTTCAAAATATCCTCTAAACCTAGAAGAGAAAACTGATAATGAAACTTAGACAAATAGTCAATCAAAGAGATGTTGTACCAGAGAAACAACTCTGTTCATTTTAGGCATTTGTATTGAAAAGATGAACTTTAAGAAGCTTGTCTCCTGTAGTAATTAAAACAATCAAGTCCAACCATTCTTGAAAAAAAAACCAACTTCAACTTTATGTAATTCAATCAAACCAACACAAGGGGAATTCAGTATAACTGAAAGACTTTATTACAACACATGAAGATGAAAGATAAATTCTCCTAGTCCCTTGCGATACTACAATCATAAACTTAAAATATTAGTCCCACACTTCAAATTATGAGATAGATACCTTCAACATTGGATAATAAAATGTATATTCGATCTAGCACTTGCTTATACACACCAATCTAAAATGATTAACTCAATGCTCAATCCTAAGGATGAAATAAAGACTAATCACACACACACTACTGTAAACTATCCACACAAACACACAGAACATATACAATGAGGTTTACCTTAGTTGGGGCGGTGGGCCCTTGCCGAACCAACAAGGAACCTCTTAAGGAGTTAACAGACTAAAACTTTCACTCACATCCAAGAATTGACATGAAATATCTTCTGTATTAATTTAGCTGGTAAATTGGATCAACAGTCTTTTACTTCATACATGACGACGACAAGTACTGTCTGATTCTTATTGTATATTTCTTACATTCCTCTCTACACAAAATTCCTTATATAAGGTAAGCTGATACTACCAATATTTATGGATAAACATTAAACATTTCGAGAAATTCCAGAATTAAGATTTACATTGAATTTTTAGGAGTCGACTCCATCCTCATGACACAAAGTGCATGAGAGTTGGAGTCTCTTACAACTGGAGAAATGACTCGGACGCTTCTATCCAACTGTCTTCTCGAAATATTCACCATTATCCAGGTCCAACTGGCGCATTCTGAAACATAGGTTTTGGTACCGGATTGCACACAGTCGTGAGTCTAGTACCAGAATAGAACAGAGCAAGGAGTATCGGAATAGTGCACATCTTGGTACCAGAATGGAGTTGGTACTGGATCAAAACTGTCTTGGGTACCAGAATGGATTTGGTACTGGATTACACGGTGTCTGGTAGTTCCATATAGACTGCTCATAAATCAAATTATTAGAACTATACAAAATAAAACACTTTCAATCGAATTAATTTAAGAAAGTTAAACAAACATGCTTTAAATCACCAATTACCTCTTGTAGACATGACATAGCTATTAGGCATGTGTTTTGGGAGGGAATAGTCCAGTATAGGTTTATAATAGAGGCAAAAAGACTTACATAGAGGGTAAGATAGGGTATTATCTTATGTCAAAATGGAGACTCAACACAACTTGATACCCTACATCTCCCATATTGACTAATCAAAGAAGATGTACGATGCCCTAACAAACCTCTTCTCAGTCAAAAACATTGGACAAATAATGAGTCTGAAGAATGAGCTCCGTGACATGAAGATGAATGATGATGACAACATAACATCATACTTTGTGAGAATATCTTAGTTAAGAGATCAATTACAAGATATTGAAGAGATCATTTCAGAGAAGGAATTGGTAAACATAGTACTCAATGGTCTTCCCAAGACATTGGATGCAATTTCCGCAAGCATGAACACAAGGAAGGAGTACCCTACATTTGAAGAACTTTGGACTTGTTGTGCTCAAGCAAGGAAGGGAGTACCTGACATTTAGCGAACTTTGGTCTGCCGCGCCCAAGAAGAATCAAGGATTTGTGCTCAAGAAGAATCATGATCTGCTGCAAAAGAGAAACCCCAAAAGAAGTATGATGATTGCTCCTTGCTAACAAGATTCAAGAATTTCAGAACAAAGGGAAGTTTGGTTCAAGGAAGAAGCCAAATCAAGAGAAATACATGCCGTAAATACAATGCTTCAATTGTTCAAAGCATTTATCAACAGAGTCATTGTCCCGAGCTAAATAAAAGGAATGGGACACACCTAAGCATCAGTTATCGAAGAAAAAGGAACCTACAAAGAAGACCAAGTAGATAAAGAAAAACTTTATCTTCTAAAGACAAGGTAACAATACCTTGTTTGTTCCACATATCTTGTTCTTGCATAGTCTCAGACATATCTTGCATATCTATATCCTAGAAGATAATATGTTCCAAGAAGAAATATGTTCTATGGAAGAACAAACAATAAAGGATTTCTATCATTATACAAGCCAGATAATACACATACGAAGGGATGAAATACATCAAACAAATCATGTGGCAAGATATTACAAGATAAGCCAAATCGACCAATCTTGAAGAAACTTATAAGAATCAAAGACATAAAGAAGCCAATGCACAAATGTATGTGGCGGAAGATTCTCATAATAGAGATATTGTATCAAAATTATTACTCAAAAGATCAAAATGATGGATTGCCAATCCATGACAAAGATCCCATGGATGACGTGAAGAAGTGCCACATGGATATGTTCTAGTTTGACCCTTGCCAAACTGACATAGAGCTAGCAGGAACCCAAGAGGAATCCAACAATGGTATATCACTTTATTGATCGAGCTACATGAAGCCCCGAGAAACCAATGTTCTAGACCAAAGTACATCTAAAATCAAGAATTACATTATCCTTGATGAAGTCCGTGAAGGAGAAAGTGGTTCTCCAATACATATCTCCATAGACAGAAGATAAGCGCATATCTTGGTAAAGCTCTCATCAAAATGAAAGATTCTATGCACTAAGCCTGATTCATGAAGACGACTTCCATTGAAAAGGAAGAGATGACTTTATTGGGAGGAGCACCAATGTGTTATTGATGATGGATACCATTTTCAACCAGGATGAGTAGCCCCTTTCAGCTCGGAAGTGGTTTGAGATTTGGCGACCTAACGTGCATTTTCCGCCTGAAATGGTCCAGAATCGGATGGTCACTTTTGTAATGAAAATGGTCTGAAGGGATTGTTGATGTACCATAGACAATGATTTCCATTGTGGTTAACATGGGATCGGTCTAGGCGCCTCTTTTTGAGAGTTACTCAAGAAGACTAGCCTCGGCCTCACCGAAAACGATTTCCCATTGTGCTTAACATGGGGAATGGTCCGCTTTGGAGGTTGGTGTAGGACAAAAATTTCATCTTATGGTTAACATGGGAAATATTCCAGATAGTCATTCCTTAGGGAAAAACTCATTACCTCCAGGTTACACCTTGTTTAATGTCAGAAGAATGGCCCAATTAGGTGAATGGTCCGTGTTCAACAATCGAGGACAAAGTTATTCCTTAGGGCAAACTCATTCTCTCCGGGTTACACTTTGTCTAGTGCTGAGGAATGTCCCAGTAGTGGGGAATGGTCCAGTTCGAATTCTAGGATATTTTTCTCCCTTGCTTGAGAAGAATAGCCCGGGCCAGCTCATCATTGATGTTTGACCTCGAGGGAAAAAAAATGCCTTCCAAGATCTCAATGACATGGAGTGGAAGAATGGACCGATGATCTCACTTTATATCACAACATTGTTTCTGTATGCGCTGGGATATCGCATGATCAGCTATGAAGATTATGGTCCCCTAGACAATAGATGTATACCATTGTGGTAGATGTGTTCCACCTGCTTGTGACTATATCGCCACCCATCAAGCAATTTGTGGAGCTTTCACTTGCGTGGTAGTGTACCAATCGGATTGTAGCTGTGTACCACCTGCGGATAGGCATAGCTGGTGTTCCCATTGAACGGATATTGTTCCTCACTCTCCTTTGAAGACCAACAAAGTTGTTGTACAATTATCAACTGGATGGATGATCAATGGATAGAGATTCTCCAGATGTAAAATGGTCCAAGACATTTATTCTTCTAGGACATATGTCCAGATTAGAAGAATGGTTCTTGTGTCACTCTATGGTGTGAGTGACTTATCCACATCATGTCTAATTACTCAGATGGAGTATGGTTTCTCGAGAGATGATGCAGCTTCTTTGATGACATTGATGGTAATGATAGTGCTCATGATCTAGTCATGATAGTCTATACAATCCATGATGATGCTACCGTTGAATGGTATGTTTGTGGATCAATGCCAAGCACTGTAATACCTCCCCAGCTAGGAGGGAGTGTTGATATTATGGTAAAGCTATGGGAGGTATTTACCTCCATGTGTAAACTCTGATGAGAATAGAATATTCTAGGAAGCAAGAAGAAACCCAATGAGTTGGCTAATAACCGAAGACATTGCTCTAATTCTCAAGAGGATAATTTTGTATTAGGTTATTAGCCCTAAGAGAAGAATTGGTCTAGAAGAAATAGTATATATTTAACAGATAGATACCTAGAATGAGAAGTCCACCCAAAGTGCTTAGCCGTAATTAGTATAAATACAGGAGGCCTTCATTCGCAAGGGATTTCGAATTGCAGAGTAACACTAGGCAGACTCTAAATGTCTAAACAGTATACATAGGTTTGGAGGAGAGCTGCCAGCCATTTAGCTAGAAGATTGCTAACGTTTGGCTTGGACCATCTCCTGGTTAGGGTTTGGACTATCCTGACACTTCCTGTTTGATGTGCTATCCTAGAAAGGTGCACCTAACCTTTGTTTGTCTATCTGAAATTTATGGTTTTCTTCCCAATGACTGTCAAGGTTAAGGTGCTTGAGGGTGTATGCCGGAATTCCATGGTTGCAGTGCCAGTAGGGATATTGTTGATGGTAAAATGAGCATATCCATTATATTCTAACAACACCTTCTCTAAAAAACATTTCTCCTAATTTCATGTGCTACCCCTATGTTTATGCTTCTGATCTCTTTCTATGATAATTTATCTTCCTTGACTTTTCTACAAGAAGCCATGTAGATCATTGTGGGATTTCATGCATATGATTTATTTCCTCTCTTACAAGATATTTTTCCACAGGATTCCTCTTGTAATTCATTGATATATAAATTTCATTAAAATTTACTTGACTTCAAGTCTTCATGACTTGTCAAGTTCATATCAATGACCATACCTTCCTCTAATGATATATCTTTTGTTGTGCCTTTTACTTCTTTCCTTCCTATGACTAATTGATTCGAATTGTCCATTGATTCTATTGATTCCAATTGTTACTATGATTTCATCCATTGTCATGTATCTATTTATACCTATCAAAGATCTCAAGGAATCCATCTATGTCCATATGTCATAAACTCCTAGTACTTCAGACTCAAGCCAAAGACAATTCTCTGATCCTCAGGATCTACTTCTTAGACTTCTCACTTCTTCAATATTTATACTTTCACTGGAGTCTCCAAGCTACATGTCTTAGAAAAATACCCACTCTCATGTGAATTAATATTCCTCTTCTTCTGCGGATTCATCATCATCATCCTTCTGAATTCTGACCTCTTCCTCTTTTCTTGTGGATTCATCATGATCTTGTGATTCTGCAATTTTTGTGAGTATGATCTCTAGGACATGGTGTTATAGGAGAATACTCCTACAGACAGGTGGATTCCCTCTTGGTATCTATACCCATAAAACCAAGATAGAAAGGATGCCATTGATCAATTACATCCCTTTTTAGATCTAATTAAGCTAATGAATGAAGAGGAAGAATAAAAGTGTACCTTTTAAATGGTGTTTGTCCTCACAAATTCCAAGTTGAGCTTCAATCCCAAGTTCCTCGACATAGGTCATGTAGAGAAAACAAAGATACAACAAGCTTCCCATTCTAGTGATATTATCCTGGAAATATAGATCTATTCACCAAGACAAGGTGCATGTGGAGCAAAACATAAACTTGAAAGAAATCGCACTCAAGCATGTATGTATATTATCGAGGAACAAATGAAGAGTACTTTGCAATCCCTCCATGAAGGTGAAACAACCTCTTCTATTTCTCCTTGTCCAACCCCTTCTCAAGTAATCTACAATGATTATGATTCAATGGCATCCTTCACCCTATGGGACTCTGGCAAGTCAGTGTAATTCTCTAATCTCCATATATGTAATCAGACAAGTTGCCTATGATATCATATAGGCTCTTCATATCTCCAATCTTTTTCATGTATCATGTACCATGTACCTTTCACCATGAGAAGGAATCCTTATATAATCTTGTAGAGGCCCAACCAATTTGAGAGATATTTGGGATAAGTTGAGGATTCCTCCCTTCAGCCATGGATCTTCCCTAAGATCATGCTTTGAACTCATATTTGAATCCAACCAACCTCATAGATTGAGGGGATTCTTCCCCGATTTATCTCAAAAAACCAAAAATTTTCCTAAAAGGCAGTGCTCCCTCTGAATGGGGTATAGAGCATTCCAATGCTCCCCTAGAAGAGGGTACAGAGCCAAATCTCCTTAACAGAAAGTATATATAGGGTAGTGATCCCTCCAAAAATTTGAATTTTGAGTGGCTTTTTAAATGGAAAAAAGGATTGTACTCCTTGTCATCTAGTTTCTCCTCTTCAAACACAAATTTTTGAGGTGTCTTAGTGTCCTTTTGATGTCGTTAGAGGTATGACATAGGAAATATGTATGTATGATGTTTATGACACTTGTGGTCAAGATGTGACACTTGTGGACAAGATATGCATTTACAACACTTGTTATGATTCCATTAATTTGTGACACTCCATTGAAGGATTAATTTTGATGTAACCTGGTCTTCATTCACCTATTCTTATTGTTTTTCATTTCTTCTCCAAACCTTCCCGTATCTGACATATTCCTTTTTTCCTGTAGATCTGTCCGGATCTCGTACTATTTCCAATCATGAGAGTATGACTTATGTGTGTCCTTCATTCATCTATTCTTCCTTTACCTATTTGTTTTTTCTTTTCCAAGCCTTCTTATATCCGATATCAATGTTATATTTCATAGAAGTATCCATCATGATTCTACAATCATGTGCTATATGTACATAGTTATGGAATTTGTAACATTCAATATTATATGGAGTCACATATGCATTTTTTTCTTTACCATTTCTTCCATAAGCTCTGCAATCTACAATTTTATGTCCAAAGTTAGTACAAATAAAACAATGACCATAAAATAAACTTTCATACCTGGGAATGAATGATGTTCTTTGTTATGTAGTCCTTCTGAATCCATGCCTTGGCTGATCACAATATTATCTTCTGTTGTTTCCTTCATAATGATTGAAGCTTCTTTGATACTTAAAAGTGGAGGGTCGTGTTTGATATTTGTATCTTCTCTATATTCTTCTTGATTTTTCTTCATTTATGGAATATTTTTCTTTGAGGGCTCACATTCTTCCTTCTTAGTATGGCCTTTGATGACTTATGCATAAATCTTAGTCTTCTCTTCATTATTTCTTTCTAGATACCTGTAACATTTTACTTCATCTTTCTTCATTGATGATGTAGATTTTAACCTTGTATAAATTTTACTGCAAACAAATTTTTAATAAAAGAACAAAAAATATACAATGGAAAATATGCACATTACACAGATATTTTTCCCCTGGAAACCCAAACCAAGAAAACCAACATATTCTATATTCATTCATAGTGATACATTGTTTACAATATAATATACATATAGGAGCCACCAACATCAAGAACACTTTATCCACCTTCATCAACAACACTTTATTTTCTTCAACCATGTCTCTCAAAAAGTGATATTGAATATCAATAGGCTTTGTATTTGAATGATTTGACAGGTTCTTATCCATAAAAATTACACTCTAATTGTCACAATCTATTCTTACATCTTGTTGTACCAACCCAACACCTGAACACAATCTTTGTAACCATACTGCTTCCTTACTTGCATGAGTGGCTTCCATGTATTCAACTTTTGTGGTTGAAAGTGCCACTACAACCTGTCTTTTGATCATCCGACCGACTTCTCCTCCAAACAGGTTAAACACATATCCGCTTGTAGATCTCCTACGATCCAGATCTCTAGCCCAGTCTGCATCCACAAAGACATGGATGTCCAACACTATGTCCAATCATGTTCTTCCTTGTTAGCACAACCCATAGCTAGAAGTGCCACGCAAATACATGACAACACTTTTTATTGTTGTCCAATGTGTTGGGCTGTAAATATGTCCTAAAAAAACCTTAGTTTAACATTAATTTATCAACCCAAGGATTTGTCTTTTATTTCAAGAATATCAACAAAGTCTATGCAGATAGCTCGTAGAGGTTAAAATCATGTAGTTAAAGAAAAACTGATTTTATCAACAATCAAGTTCCTCACACATTCATTAAACTTCTAAAAATAATATTTTACTGAACAGGATTGAAATATGACCTATAACGTACTTAAAAGCATGAATTGAATTGCTAAATTGATCTACTTAAGAACATGAATTGAATCTATGGAAAATATTAATAAACTGATCTATTGACGACTATCTAATCTGTTGGAAAGAAATAACTGAGTATTGTAAATTGAGAAAAGAACAATGAATGAAAGGAACAACAAATGCTAACTTAGCGGAAAGGAACAACAAATACTAAAATAAGCAAAAGCGACAACAAATGCTAATTTAAGCGAAAAGGAACAACAAATACTAAACTAAGTGAAAGGGACAACAAATGCTAATTTAAGCGAAAAGGAACAACGCGTGTGAAAATGAGAGGAACTATCAAGAAATAAACTACAACAAAATGGAATCCAGAACAACAATCGATAAAATTCACAATGAAGCTTCTATCTTTTACAAGCAAACAACATGAAAGTATTAACACACTCACACATTTATCTTAATTACCTCAAAGGAGATTTAAACCATAAAACATAAATCAAACTGATACAATTACATATTGAGACAATAACTCCTTTAGACTGGGCCCTTGGTCCTCAGAAGTACTGCTACTAGAAACTCAGTATGCAAAAATTATGAAAACGTTCAAAGCCTTTATTAATTCCATAATTGATCCAACATTTACAAAAACTGTTTGTGCAGAGCAATTCTGAGTTCTAAATGCTTGGATAAAATTCTTATATGATCCCATCTAGGATCCACTACCCTTTATATATTACAAAATATGGGTAAATTAAGCTATCTTGAGGATTGAAAGATCCTCAGGATCGCTATTACTATTTATGAAGTTTACAAAATAGAGAACCAATCTCTCTTGAAACTACTTTGCACCTAATATATTTAACCTCCAATAGATTACGTATATCCAAAATCTCTTTAGCTATCATGGGTTTAGAAATATTTACCCATTCCTATAACAAAATCAAACAATTCCAACCATATTTTAGAATTTATAAAATACAACTCAAAAATATTTCTGGAAGACATTTTAATTGTTTTCTATTCTATTTTATTCCTAAGTAACAGAAAAGACAATCGATATTGTATCATAAAACATGAGTATGAGGGGAATATTTGTACCTTTTCATAACCCAACATTACCCCCCAACTTACCTTCTTGCATTTCCTCATGAAAGCTAAGTTTTTATATGTAAAGCAGTGATGTTGTAAGGAGGAAAAGTATGTTCACCAGGTGCCCTGAACCCATTCTTACGTTTGAGTTCTCCAAAAGCAGTGTCTTTCCTCTTTCTATTAATTTGATAGTCTCTCTGGTAATCCTATGGAGGAAACCAAATAATAGGGGGATTATATTTGCACCCAATCCAGGCAGGTCCTTCTTCCTAGATCACTCTGGCACACCTTTATATTTTGAAGGTGGATGCAAAGAAATTCCTGAAACTGAAGGGTTCCCTAATATTTACTTCATCTGGGGAGGCATCCCACCTTAACTTGAAGCCAGCAAGAGATTCTTCTTTGAGATCCCTAAAATATATCATGCCTGATTGTATAACTTGTTGGTGAATAGGACCTAAAGAGCCTTTCACCCCTTCCCTTTTCATGAATGTCCTATGTCGCATGATGGCTGGAAAATATTTTGGTGGTTCTCCTCTGACCCAAAGATCTAACCCAATTTCTCTCTTCATGAAAGTTTTGTGGGCTTTAGCCCACCTGACTTGATTTTTGGTGAAGGATAGAAATTATTGAAGTTGTATATCTCCAATAAAAGGACCAGGGTTATCTCTACTATTGTCTTCCAAAATGATATGGAAGTATAATTCACACAGAAAATATTGTACTTTCTCTTCCTGCTCTCTAAAACATGACACAAGTTCAGAGATAGTGGTGAATTTATTCGTTTTACCTGCTCGAATAGATTTCACCCTCAGCAAAAGGTAGCATTCTAATAAAAACAAAGTATAATTCGTAGCAGGAGCTCTACAATCTATTGCATCAATGTAGACATCACAAAGCTCTTTGATTTGCTCCAAATATTTTTCCAATTGACCTTGTATTTTCTTTGTCTTCCCTTGAGCCTTAGTCAGCTCAACATAAGTTTCATTTTCCATTGTCGACATGGTTTTAAATTGTTTAACAACTCTTTGGTGCTCTTCCATGGTCACCATTTCATCTCTGGTTTGAGTCAAGGCTTGTTGAGCTTGTACCAACTCTACTTCTAGTCTATCAATGATGGCACTCTAATTCTAAAACTGAGATGTCTCATCAGTCAGACAACCTGCTTCTTTCATTACTGGGACTATTGTCTGAGTTTATGCATCTGTGGTCTCCAGAGGAGTGGGAATCACTTCCTCAGGTTGATCAGCTACTCCTCCTAGAATTCCTGGTTGAGCCTCTGTTTCATATGCTTCCAAAGGAATCTCCTCGTCATTTTGAACATCTACCCTTTCTACTCCTGTAATCATAGTCTGAAGTTCCACTTCTGTTGTCTCTTCAAGAATATGTAGTTTTTTTTGTGTTCCTACAGAAATTGTTTGGACTGCCCTCCTAGAAAGAGGATTCCTTCCCAGTGCTCTATGTCTTTTGGTCTTCTTTCTTTCATGGGCCTTGTCGGATTTCTCTAGTTTTTTTCTTAGTTCTATGATAATTTCCTTAAGCTTGCCAACTTTTTGCTTTAACACTTTAATCCTTTTAACCCTTATATTTAACAACTTGTTCTCTTGTTTTAACCTTCTAATTCTACTGTGTCTTTTTCCTGATTTCTATTTTTGTGGACTGTCAGGATTTTCCTTACCCTCATCAGTCAATAGTTGTTCTTTTGTTTCTTCTTCATGCACTGTCGGGCTATTTACCTCAGTATGAGGTTCTTCTTGTGTTGTATCTTCTGGGAATGACATCTCAATGTTAGGGAATTCTTCAACAAGTTTTGAAGAAGAAGACGATGCTTGGTATTCTTCTAGCTTACTTGTGTCTTTGTTAATGGAGGTCCCTAGACTCCCTATAATCTGGTCTATCTCTACCTCATAGATTTTCAGGAACGTTTCGTGAGGTGTCCCAGTACTGGCTGGGTATTGTCCTGACTACTTCCTTGTGGGGTTTGGTATGTCTGTTCAACCTCCTGAATATCTTCCTGTAAAGGCTGTGTTGTCTTCATTATGTCCTGGATTTCTTCAGGTTGTTCTTTCATTTCCTGGATTTCAGGTTGTTCTGTTATTTCCTGAATTTCTTCAGGTTTTTCTGTCATTTCTTGGATTTCAGGTTGTTTTGTTATTTCTTAAATTTCTTCAGGATGTTTTTTCCATATTCTTCTTCTTCTCCTCTCAATGGGGGTTTTAGGAGCAACAATTTCTCTTTTTTCTCTTTCTCGTTGATGCCTATGCTTTTGAAGTTTGAGTCTCTGCTAATTGGATGGGGTGTGCCTCGACTTAAAATTAAGGAGGTGGAACTTCCATTTGGGTGGTGGCTTCCCTTTCCTGTGCTACTTCAATTCCCTGGGTTGGGTCTTCACGATGTAATTCAGGTTGTTCCAATTGTAGAGATCTATTGTCCTTAATAAGATCACCTCGGGTTATTTGGGTTTGACTCAAGGCTTTATTTACTATCAGTTTTACCAATCCATGGTGGCTAATGATGGTAATGGGATCTTTTTCCTTCTGTGTTCTTATGGCGAACTCATGTAACATAACATTTAGAAAAAAAGGTAAATTGATGATTAACTGTTGTTTGAGCGCTGCTAGTAGTTTGAGGTGGCATGGTCGGATAACATCATACCTTCTGTCACAGGTGATATACCTCTGTATGACACCTGCCAGTTCTTTCCAAGGTTCGCTGAGCGCGACGGGGTTAAGTCCCTTTTCCTTTTTATCCAATTCCTCTCCAGGGTCTACGAAGGATTCTACAGCTTCTTTGAGCGCTATATATCTTCTAGTCCATTGTATACCTTTGTTAGGAAGGCCTGTAACCTCTGATACAATTTCCTAAGTGACTGGAATTCATATATCTTGAACCATGGAGGTTTCTCCCTGCAAGTTCTGGAAGAATTCGACCGTGATGTCTGTATCATATCCTTGCAACCAACTGAAGTACTATGTCCACCCCAGACGGTGTAGGATTTCTCTTGCATGCTCAGTTACAAGTAGTAATGTTGGTTCCCATCGCACACTTCGACCTACCATATTTCTGTAAGCAGGTGAGGATGACTAACACTTCTTGTTGTGATTTAACTCAACCATTTTTTCAAACAACAAAAATAGAAAATATAGAACATTGTGTATATGTAAAAAGTGAATTTTTCGTATTTACCGCACTTATTGAAATATATCGATAAATGTGCCGAGCATATGCCCCCCATAAATGGAAAGGTAGACCTCGACCATCACATGTATGAGTGTAATAATGGTGAGGAGTTCCTGCGAGGTGTGATTGTTATGCCATCGTCGCCACTAGAAAAGACAATCATTAATAATTTTTCAAAAATCACTTTAACAGTATTTATGATAATCATCACTTTGTGTGGGAAATTCAAATTGTCATACCTAAGTTAGAAACCCTTTGAGGAAAAAAAGAATCCAAAAGATTTTAAATTTGTTCACATGTTTAAAATTTTCCACATATCATAACGTTGTTACTTTCCCTTTTTATTGGATATGTCCGGAATGATATCCTCATTTTTTAGAAAAGGAAATCTAAGAACACGCTAAAACTTGGTGTATGTAAGGCAAACTTCGATACCACAGGCAGATCCACTGCTGCTAGCAGGCGTCCATAGCCTCGATAGGGTTTCCTTTTAACCCATAGATGAGCCTGTATCCTTAATAAACAGTTTGAGTTGTCTTTTTCCAAGAAGACCACTATCTTGGTTTGGTGGCCAAATGATGATAATTCCACTCACTAGATTGTAACCTAAGTGAACAAGTTGGCTCGTGATGAGACCTATTTTCCTTTGAAAAACAAATGCCAAAGGCCATTTCCTTGGTGTGGTATCCATAGTGGGAATGTCACCTATGTTATTATATGATGATCTTGGTAGGTTGGCTCTTGATGAAACCCCCTATTCTTTATGGAAGAAATTTATTACTTTGATGAAAACCTTTATTTTGATTTTGAGTTTGAATTTTTTTTTTCTTTTTAAGATTTATCAAGGGAGGCTCATATACTCCTTAAGAGTTAGGGATGGCGTAATAAGTGTAAGAATGCCAAGTAAGAATGTATTTAAGATTCCTTATTATGATATGAAAGCAATTATCATTCAAGTATATGTAGATATATAGGGTAAAGAAACAAATTATGGTTGTTAATGAATTGTGAACAATTTTTAAGATGATTCGGAGAGATTGATCCAAAAATAGTTTACTAAGGTATGTTAAATGATCCACACCAAATGAAAAGTTAGAACTAGTGTTGATGAAAAGGAACTAGTGAAGGTAATATCCAAAGGAGTGACTGACATAAAAATGACATGTTTTTGAGAGAGGAAAAATAATAAGAAAAAATCGTGAAGGGAACAACAATTGTTCCTTTCAAATGGACAACACTATTAAAAAAGGAACAATAGTTATTATAAGGGAACAACAGTGTGACAGAAGGAACAACAATCATTATTTTGAATGGACGATATTACTTGCAAAGGGAACACCAGTCGTTCTTTTCAAAGGAATGGCAATGGTTTGCAAAGGAATCAACGATCATGTGAAGGTAACAACAATCATCGCTTTAAAATAAACGACAATCATTATGTTTTAATGAACAACAACGATGATGTTCAAATTTTTACCCATATAATTAAAACCTTCCATAGACATTTTTGTTTTAGTGAATCTATAGTTGAATTAGTCATCAAAAAAATTCATTCAATTTCTATGGGTAAGTTTATACAATAATCGACATATTGGATGGTCCATAATCATGTTCATTTTATTTGAAAAAACTGGGTTCGGGAGAAAGGAACATAAAAGAGTGTCAATTATATCCATTACAGTCATCTTTTCTAGTTCATATTATCTCAAGTAGCTTTCATAAAAAATAAAAAAAAAACTAAAAATTCAATCAAATTTGTAAAGAAAGCTATATACAATATATACAGTGCTAAAAAATCATCATTTATGGAGTTGAGGATGTTGGGTTACCTTCCCAGCCAGCCAAGATCTGAACAGCAGGGTCCTTACTTACTTCTTGGCAGAAGGATTATTTTGAAGGCGGTTGATGGTAGAGTCATAGTCGGTGTCCGTTTGCCAAAAAGCGATACCCAGACCCATCGATGGTAATTAGAGTGACAGTTCCATTATCATGAAATTCATTAATTTCATATGGTCCCAGCCACCTTGTCTGTAATTTTCCAGCAAAATCATGAAATCTAGAATCATAGAGAAGCCCCCAATCACCTTTATGGAATGATTTCTTCTTGATATGTTTGTCATGCCAGTTCACTCTCCGTTACTGAATAACAGTTGTGCGGTCCAAGGAGAATATGTGTTCTTCATCCAACTCGTTGAGCTATTGTAAGCATTGTTTATGTGCCTCTGTAAGATCCAGTCCAATTTCCTGGGCCATTCTTAGAGTCTTGATATCAAACTCAATTGGAAAAATAGGTTCTTTACCATTGACTAAATGATAAGGAGAGTATCCAGTGGTGTTACGCCATGTTGTGCGATAAGACCATAGGCCATTTGGAATATCAGTTGCCCAATTATGTCGGTTTGTCGATATGGTTTTTGTCAAAATTGCCTCCAAGACTTTATTTGTGCTTTCTACTTGTCTATTTTCATGTGGGTGGTATGGAGAAGTAAATCTGTGTTTAATATGATAATTGTTTAGGGTGGTTGTGATTCTATGAGCTGTAAATTGTGACCCCCCATCAGTGATTACTTCCCTGGGTATTCCATAGCATACAAATAATTTGAAAATAAATTTAATTACTACTTCCTCTATTGTGTTTGGTAAGTCTTTTGCCTCTACCCATTTGGTCATGTAGTTCGTTGCAACTAGAATATAGGCCTTCTTATTTGACTTTGGATTAAAGGAGCCAACGAAGTCTAGTGCCCATATCTCGAATGGTTCTGTGACTACTTGTGATTTTAGGGGCATTTCATTAGCTTGACCTCGTTTACCCATCCGTTGACAACTGTTGCAAGTCTGAACATATTTCTTTGCATCTATGAATATTGAGGGCCAATAATAGCCCATGTGTAAAATCTTATGTCTAGTCCTGGGATTTGAAAAATTCTTGCCATAGGGCTCGTCATGTCTTACCTTCAGTATGTCGTATATTTTGTCATCTCAGACACATCTACAGACCTGGAGATCGACCCTTGTGTGGAAAAGATATCCATCGATCCAGGTGAATCGTGCGGTACGCTGGACAATCCGTTTTCTTTCTCTTGATGACAGATGTGATGGTAGTTTCCCAGCTGCTAGGTAATTTTCCACATCAGTGTACCAAGGTGGATTAGTAGTGACAGCGAACAGATGCTCGTCTGGAAATTGGTCTTCAATTGTCAAGGAATCATCTGTTTTGGGTATGCGGGACAAGAAGTCTGCACCAAGATTTTCTCTCCTAGGTCGGTCTTTGATGGTGATGTCAAATTCCTACAAAAGAAATAACCACCAAGTGACCCGTCCATTAGTAATAGGTTTATTAGCTAGATATTTAATGGCAGAATGATTAGTATATAGAATAACTGGATAGCCTGTTATATAATGATGAAATTTATTGATGGCATGTATAACAACTAAAAATTGTTTTATGTTACTGTATAATTAGATTCAATGGAAGTGAGATTCTTGCTAATAAAATAAATAGCATAGGGCTTATTGTCTTCTTCCTATCCAAGGACAACACCTATGGTGATATCCAATGCATCTATGGAGATGTGAAATTGTATTTTCCAGTTTGTTCCTCTCAGCACCGGTGTTGTCAAAATCATCCTTTTGAGTCCCGTGAATGCCACATCACACTTGTCAGTCCACTGAAATTCAGCATTACCAGTCAAAGCATGTAAAAATGCATCAGTTCTTCCAAATTTTCCATAAATCTGCGATAGTATCCTGAAGCACCAAGGAAATTACGTACCTCAGTTTGTGTATGTGGTGTAGGTAGATTAAGGATTACCTCTATTTTTGTTGGGTCTACCCTGATTCCATCTGCGGAAATATAATGCCCTAGTACCACACCTTTAGTCATCATCATATGAAATTTTTCATGACTTAAACATAACCTGGTAGCAATGCATCATTCAAGTACCTTTTCCAGATAGTCTAGAGCTTGATCAAAGTCATCGCCATAAGGAGTGAAATCATCCATGTAAACTTAAATCCCTTCACTAATAAGATCAAAAAATATGCTTAGAATGGCCTTCTGAAATGTGGTTGGAGCATTACATAATCCAAAGGGAAATACTATGTATGCAAAGGTACCCCAGGGGCATGTAAATGTAGTTTTGTCTTGATCTTCTAGGGCAATCTAGATCTGATTATAGCCACTAAAACCATCTAGGAAAGATAAGATTTTATTTCCTGCTAAGGTATCCAAGACCTGATCAATGAACGATAGGGGGAAGTGGTCTTTATGGGTGGCTTTGTTGAGTTCCCTATAGTCTACACAGATTCACCATTTCCCATTCTTCTTGGGAACGATCACTAGTGGGGAAACCCACCAACTATCCGAGATAGGATATATAAAATCTACATCCAACATCTTATGTAATTCTTCTTTGAAAATGTCCCTGAGGTGAGGATTCAATCTTCTTTGGGGTTGTCGGATAGTTCGGGCATCTTTATCAATATAAATATGGTGTGTGCAGAGTTGCAGATCAATACCTTTCATGTCAGAATACTCCCAAGCAAAATCTTGCTAATATTTAGAAAGGATTTGAATCAGTTTTTGTTGTTGTTGCTTATCTAAATTGGAATTGACATTCAGAGACTTCCCTGGTGCAATCTCAATTGATTTTCTATTATGAACAGCGGTAGTCAATATTTGTTGTTCCATCAAATCTTCCAGCGAGTCTTCCTACACTTCGCAATCTAGAACAACTTTGAGCATTTGGCACATTGGGTTACTTACAATGGTTGGTTTGTTGATGAAACCACCGATCACGTCATCCTCTAATTGGTTCTTGAGTCTGAGAGATTCTTCCAGCTTGAGAGGGGATCGTAGATCCTTTTTCTAGATATCTTGGTGGTGGAAGCTGTGGATGTATGACAGTTGGGCTTATCTTGGCTGGAGGATATAGGATGAGTTTCTTTGTAACGCCTCGTCTAGAATTTGTCATATTTCTCGTACGACATCCTATGTATGCATCTTCTATTGTGAGCCATGGTATTCCCAGTATTAATGGATTCCTTTCGAGCCCACTTCTTGGGTTGATGATGAGGAAATTTGGTGGATATTCCCAAGATTCAACTGAAACTGCTATATCGTGTAATGTAACGACCGGTTTAACCATTGATCGACCACCCAATTGTAACATAATTGGGGTAGGTTCGAAGGAGTCAAAACCCAGGGTGTTGTAGGTTTCCATGGTTAGGATGTTGATGGCTGCCCCAAAATCTACTAGTGTATTTGGAAAAGAACAACCCTGGATTTGAACTGTTACTATGGGGTTCCCTGGGTCTTCATATTTGACTGGTTCTTGTCTCCCTAAAATGAGATCAAACAAGGCTCCTGCCACATGAACAGTTGATGATGACTTTTTGACTTTCCTAGCAGGCTTCCTTCCACATAATTCCTTGATTGTCTTTGCATAAATTGGGATGTCTTGCAAAGCCTACAGGAGTGGGATTTTAACATATAAATTCTTAAGTTCCCCTACAATGTTGAATTTAGGATACACAACAGGTTTTTCTATCATCAACCTTTCGAGGAATGGGGGAGGAAGAGTTACATCATTATCAAGATCCTGTGGTTGGAATGTGTTTCGAAGGTTAGCAAATGGTTGGCCCTACCATGTGTTTCCATAATTTTGTTGTCGATTATACTACCCAGAAAATAAAGAAGAAGGATCATGTAGGGTACCTAGAGGTCAGGCCTGCCATTGGCAATGCTGAGCCATCAAATATAATGGTTTTGTTTCCTCTTTCTCTTCTCTGAAGACAAATTTTAATCCTGGGAGTGATGGGCATTGATTTTTTGTGTGGTCTTTAGCACAGATAGCACACACCTGAACCACATCCAACGAACATTCCCTTGGACCATGTTTTTTCTGCATCTAAGGAAAAATATCGCTAGAAACTGTTCTTCTTCTGCTTGCTTCTGTTTGGCTTGCAATACATCCAATTGTGTAGTTAGAGTGCTCAAAATATCAGTTTTGAAATTTTCTAAGAGATTACTGACTTTTTCTCGAGTGACTCCTGCATTGGTAATATTATTATTTTTGGTGAGGGGAGTTTGCATCCGTGACCTAGTTCATGTACTTCCACATGAGAACCTAATGCACAAATGAACGATGTTATCATAAGTTTCTTGATAGATATCACCCTTCCCCATTAAATTCAATGTTTCTACCCATTCACATTTCATTCCCTTTATCAAAGTGGCTTTGAGAAATTCACATGGTAATGTACCATAAGAGGATATTTGTAGATTGTATTGGAACATTTCAACATATTCTTCTAACGTCTCGTTTTCTTTTGCAGTCATTTGAAATATTTCATCTTTTAGATCCCTAATTCTACAATAATATTGATATTTGTTCAAGAAGGCATGTTTCATCTGATCCCATGAGTTTATAGTTCCGCCTCCTAGTCCCGTGAACCAACGTGAAGCTACCCCTTTCAAAGTCGAAGGGAACAACTTTAGTTTTTGGGTTTGAGAGGTGTAATGATAACCCCTACATAGGACATCAAATTCGAATAAGAATGCATCCGGGTCTTCTGAAATCAATCCATGAAAGGTTGGCAGATTCTACAAGGGAATTGCTTTCATAGGGGCATTGGAAACTAGATCAACTATCGGATATTCCAACGTGGAGGTCTGGGGTTGTTGTTGATTTTTTTGCACCATTTGGTTGAAGATATGCCAATAATATTCAGGAATTTCTTGGCCTGGGTGTTCTTTTGATTGATTACTCGACTCCCTAGGGGATTTGATTACGCTACCTCTATCTGGAATTTCAGGTATGCCTTCTCCTTTCATAGGATATTCAAGATCAGGTGGCGGTGATGGGTTTGCCTTAGCAACCCCACTGGTTTCTCCTTCTCCTTCCTCCAGATTAAAAGAATTTCCCTCCTCTAAAGGGACGAGAGGTGGAAGATTTGTACTTTGAAAACTTTGCTTAGTCCCTCCTATTTTTCTATGAACCTCAGCATGGGCTGTAGTTGGTGAAACTGTTGCCTGAGGGATTCGGGTGGATCCTTTCCTGGGTCCAACCGAAGCTTGAGATTCATATTTTCGGATGATGTCGTCTATGAAAGTGTTTCTCCCAGGGAGCACTGAGCCTTGGGCTTTGGTAGTTTTTGGTGGGGGTTTTGGTTTTTCGAGTTCTTTCTTTTTAGTCATACACACTTTACACAAAGAAAATTATAAACAACTATACAATCTCTATATATCAGCTGGGGGTAGGTGCTATCATAAGAAATTTACTTATTGCCTGCGTAGGTTCTTACCTTTCGTCTTCAATACCTCATCCTCCAAAGACATAACCTATGCTACCTTTGACACTCTCCTCGGCAACGACACCAAAATGTTGGGCTCTAAAGATGTCCTAAAAACAATCTTAGTCTAACATTAATTTATCAACCTGAGGATTCGTCTTTTATTTCAAGAATATCAGCAAAGTCTATGTAGATAGCTCGTAGAGGTTAAAATCGCGTAGTTAAAGAAAATCTGATTTTATCAACAATCAAGTTCCTCACACATTCATTAAACTTCTGAAACTAAGATTTTACTGAACATGATTGAAATATGATCTATAATGTACTTAAAAGAATGAGTTGAATTGCTAAATTGATCTAATTAAGAACATGAATTGAATGTATGGAAAATCTTAATAAACTGATCTATTGACGACTATCTAATCTGCTGGAAAGAAATAACTGAGTACTGTAAATTGAGAAAAGAAAAGTGAATGAAAGGAACAACAAATTCTAACTTAGCGGAAAGGAACAACAAATACTAAACTAAGAGAAAGGGACAACAAATGCTAATTTAAGAGAAAAGGAACAACAAATACTAAACTAAGCGAAAGGGACAACAAATGCTAATTTAAGAGAAAAGGAACAGTGTGTGTGAAAATGAGAGGAACAGTCAAGCAGTAATCTACAACAAAATGGATTCTGGAACAACAATCGATAACATTCACAATGAAGCTTCTATCTTTTACAAGAAAACATCATGAAAGTATTAACACACTCACACATTTATCTTAATTACCGCAAAGGAGATTTAAACCATAAAACATAAATCAAACTGATACAATTACAGATTGAGACAGTAAATCCTTCAGACTAGGCCCTCGATCCTCAGAAGTACTACTGCTAGAAACTCAGTATGCGAAAATGATGAAAATGTTCAAAGCCTTTATTAATTCCATAATTGATCCAACATTTACAAAAATTGTTTGTGCAGAGCAATTCTGAGTTCTAAATGCTTGGATAAAATTCTTAGATGATCCTATCTAGGATCTACTACCCTATATATATTACAAAATATGGGTAAATTAATCTATCCTGAGGATCGAAAGATCCTCAGAATCGCTATTACTATTTATGAAGTTTACAAAATAGAGAACCAATCTCTCTTGAAACTGCTTTGTGCCTGATATCTTTAACCTCCAATAGCTTATGTATATCCATAATCTCTTTAGCTATCATGGGTTTAGCAATATTTACCCATTCTTGTAACAAAATCAAACAATTCCAACCATATTTTATAATTTATAAAATACAACTCAATAATATTTCTGGAAGACATTTTAATCATTTTCTATTCTATTTTATTCCTAAGTAACAGAAAAATCCAATCGAGATTGTATCATAAATCATGAGAATGAGGGGAATATTTGTACCTTTTCATAACCCAACACAATGCTCCTTCCCTAGTTTTGACATGCGCCTGCTCAAAACTCCCATTGCATGTGCGATGTATGGTCTAGTAATTACATACATCAAACTACCAACTACACTCACATATGGAACATGAGACATGTCCTCCTCCTCTTCCCATGTCTTGGAACACTGATCCACAAATAAATTGACCCTAATAGGAATAGGGACATTTATCGGTTTACATTCTTGCATATTAAACCTCTACAATATTGTCTCGACATATTTTCTCTGATTTAACCAAAGTGTTTTCTTTTTCTGATCTCTTTTAATTTCCATGCCAAAAATGAAATTTGAAGCATCGAGATACTTCATGTCAAATTTATAGGACAACTGAGTTTTCACATCCTGGATAATATCCTTGTTGTTTCCTATCAGCAACATGTCATCCACATACAAGACCAAATAAATCAAATGATCACCAATTAATTTAAAATAGACACAGTGATCCTCTTTGCTTCTTCTGAAGCCAAGTCCCAACATATCAGTATCAATTTTTTGATACCACATCCTTGGTAATTGTTTTAAACCATACAAGGATTTTTTCATCTTGCATACCAACTCCTTCTTTCCCTTCACAACAAATCCTTCTGGTTGTTTCATATATATTTCTTCTTCTAGATCCCCATGTAGGAATGTTATATTCACATTCATCGGTTCTACTTAAAAATCAAATGCAGCAACAATAGATAACAAAAATCTTATATAATTTAACTTGGAAACATGAGAATTACACCCAACTCACCAAGATTTGTATTTCTCCACTTTTCCATGAACAATGGAACTATTACACCCATCACTAATATTATAACAGAAATGATGCAGGAGCATCGCTCCACCTCAACAAAGCGGTAGCTATGCATCACATCAAAGTGCATTCAAGGAGGGGAGAGGTGATAGCCCTCTCATTTCCCCCTCAATTTTAAAATTTAAATGTAATTAAAAGAAAATTAAATGTTGTAAGGCTTGGGCATAGCCGATTCATTCCTTTTTACATGCAGTAGATGAAGTCACCTTTATTAGTCTTGATTTGTACAAATCGTGAGCATCACATCAAATATGAGAAAGTATATGTTCATTCATTATAATCTGCCTCAGCAGATAGGTGTTTTAATTATGAGAGGATGTCACTAGTGTAGTTTGGAGGGAAAGATAGATGAGCCCCTCTTGTATAAAGCATTGTAACGTATGCCCAGTAGAGGTTGTTGAAGGTCGAGAGAAAACCATTATAAGTAAAATAGAGAGCCAAGACTCCGTTGCAATCTGAGATTGCACATAATGTAATTAGCATTCTCATATTAATACAAAAGAACAGATTTCATTATTTATCAATTCCTATCTGGTGTATGTTTATGTGTTTCATGAATGATTATCCGTGTGTGTGTTTATGTGCATATGTTTTAGATGTGTAAGATAGGTTTCCATCTGCAAGGTTAAGATAGAATTCTCTATCTGTGAGTTTTTCGAATCATTTTGGGTTCTTTAGGCATGTGCAAGGAGTGCACAACATAGTCTTGGAAACACTATGAGCCAATGCAAGGAGTGTGTATCTGAATTCTGTTTCGAATTCAGGAGGGAACACCAGGATAATTTACAGACTCAAAGTGGAGCCTCAAGGTTGTTGAAAACCTTGGAGGAGATATTGGGAAAGAGAAGGAACAGAGGATAGAGTTGTTGAACACTCTATAGAACTCTGACAGGTGGGCACTGCGTAGGTGAAAGTGTGCACAGGTGAAGTTTGTTTCAAGTTTAGAGAAAGGAGAGAAGTTTCAAGGAGAAGACACAACAAAGTTATTGAACACTCTGGTTCTAAAGTGTTGGAGGAAGTTGAAGGAAACATAGTTGTTGAATACTCTGTAGGAGAGCTCTGCAAGTGTGCATTGAGTGGATGCAAAAGATGCATCAATGAACCTGAAATATTTCAAGAAGAAAGAGGAAGAACTATGCAAGGAGTGCACCAAGCCAACACTTAGCTAAAGTGTCGAAAGTATGAAGTCGTCTGAAGGCTCAGTCATGCGCAAGGAGTGCATGAGAACTCTAATTCGAGTTTTGGGAGAAAGGTTTCCTAGAGGACACACCATAAGGTTAAGACTCGAAGGAGATTCAAGTGCAAGTTTTCATAGAGAGAACAAGGAGTGCGTGAGTGAATTCTCAAAATCTAGGACTCAAGGAGTGAAGTTTCACAAGGAATGCATAAGGCCAACATCCTGTTGAAGTGTTGGTAGAATCTCTAGAGGAAAAGAGCGCAGAGTTTGATAGGAACACACCAGAATTCCTTTGAAGGAGAAAACAAGGGCTGAGATCCTTAAGGATCTGAGCCAATTCAAATCTCAGGGGGGATAGTGCCTTTGCACACAAATTCTCAGCAGAGAGGAGGAGAAGTCCGAGACACTTTGAGGTCCGAGCCACAAACAAGATTAGGAAAATTAGCTCAAGGTGTGCACTGGAGATGAAAGCAAGAAATACTTTGAAGGGAAGTATAAGGGTCAAGTCCCTTGGAAGGCCGAGCGATTTCAAAGCTCGGGAGTGATAGTGAAAGTGTGCATAGAGACTCTGCAAGGCGCAAAGAGGACAAGGACCTTTACAAGTTCAAGCTGTGGAGACAACGCAAGGAGTGCGCAGAGGCTAACATTTCAAGTGATAAAGATCAAGAGGAAAATCATTTAGTTTCCATGAGGGCACCAGAAATATCCAGAGAATCCGAAGGTCTAGGACCCCTTTGGATTTATGAGCAATTTCACAAGATTATAAGTGAAAATGCAAGTTTGTGTGTAGAGCGCAAGTGTGCACCAGAGTCGAGGTCAAGTTACATTGACAAAATATCAATAAGGAGAGCAAAAGTTGAAACCCAGTAGTCGGGATTGTAGGAGAAATCTCAAAGGCCGCAACCTTTGACACTTACAAATTCTTCCAATTCAGGAGAAATCTAGAAGCTCAGGAGGAGGAGTGACAATAGCCGTCATATCAACTTCAAGGGAGAGATCCAGACCTTGAAATTCTACGTCCAGACACCAGAAGGAGCGTGTAGAGGAGGAGAAAGATGGATCCCATCCATAGGATCTGAGCGTGAAGGACCAACAACCGTTGGATCTAGGTAAGTGCATGGAATTTAACTCCTTTATTTTAAAGTGCATAGGAGAGAGGGATAGCCGAAGTCCCAAAGTTCCGAATCCATTCAAAACCATACATCATCTAGAGGGACAGGTGGAAACAGATTAGAGAGTTTGTGAGAAAGAACTCCCAAAGTCTTGTGTGGAGCAGAAGTAAAATCATCGAAGTCACAAAGGGTGAAAGAATATAGATCGTGGGATCTGGAAGGGATACATGGTGGACATCCACACACTTTGAGGAAAAGTGAGAGTGGAGTGAGAAAAAAAACCGAAGCATGAAGTTGTAAAGAAGATCTTGGCCATTGATCGTAGGGAGGAATGTGGCATCATATTATGTTTCCAGAAGGGAAAAGGTAAGTCTGGGTAGAGAACTTTCGAAGATTCAGGAGCCGAAGTAATCGTGGTCATCGATATGATGAGGAAACTTGTCATCAGATCTAGGGAATTTAATCCCAATCGTCCATGAAGGAGGACACATAGCATAAGTTATTCTAGTCCAGAGACTTATCACTCTGGAGGTTTTGTGAGAGATGGTTCGAAACTTCTCGAAGCACTAGAGCTCGAATTTACTGTGGGTCATTGATTCCAAAGAAGAGTGTGGACCATTGATTTACAAGGGGACATGTGGAGGATGGAGGTTCACTTCGTTGGAAAGCCACTTCTGAGGATTTGTGGAGTGTGCATGTGGATTCAACCGAAGCCTGAATTCTGAAGAAAGAGGCTGAGCGGTCGATCTCAGCAAGGAACGAGGAAAATTGATCCTGTTTCTATGGTTTTGGAGGACTGTGAGTCTGGAAGAATTGGCCACAACATGAAGTGAGAATGACTGAAGCCCAAAGTGCCTTTAGGGTTTAGCCCCGGGTCATATCCTGATTTCACATGAGGAGAGGGGGCCTAGTGGAAGGAGATAGCACCCACCAGTTTAAAATTACCAAGAACACTGGGAAAAGGGCCCATGGGTTACATAAGACTTGCACATAAGAAGAAAAGGGGCCTGTGTATATCTATTTTGTGTTCTAGTAGGGTCCTGAAGAGCTGATCCATCTCAGATATTTGAATGATTCTAGACTGGGAGGTCGCGCAACCCTTAGGAGGGAAGGGAGGATGCATCAATAAATCTTATAATAGAAGTTAACTTGGAAATAGCAGGAAAAATCTCACTGAGCTTTGTATTTCTCCACTTTTCCTTCTACATTCAACTTCTTTTTAAATACCAATTTGTTGCCAATGGGATTTCTTCCAGTGGGAAAATCGACTAGAGCCCAAGCCTTATTCTTATCCAAGGATTCCATTTCTTCATCCATGGCCTTTTTCTAGATATTTCCATCCTCTGAATCCACTGCCTCCCTGAGAGTTCTAGGATCATCATCAATAATAGACAAAGAAAATTTTGAATGAAAATCAGACGGAGTATACCTTTCTGATATCCTTCTTTCTCAAACCGATGTCCTCAATACTAGAGTATGAGGATATTCTTCTTCTTATCCATGTTCTTCTGTAGAGTCTGATTCATCATCCTTTAAATCAAACATTATTTTCTCTGGTTCTTCCTTACTTGGTAGGACATCTTGTTTAACAACATCCTTCATTTCTCTAAACACCACATCTCGGTTATACACAACCTTCTTAGTTTCTGGGTTCCAAAGATTATAACCTTTGAGACCATCTTTATACCCAACAAAGATACACTTTTCAACCTTCTTATCTATATTACTCATGTTTTCCTTTGGAACATGAGCATAGGCCTCACAACCAAATACATTGAGATGTGTGAGAGATGGGGTCTTGTCATCCAACACTAATGAGGGTGATATATTGACCAAGTAACATGCAATACCCACTACCTATGCCGATAATTATTTCCCTAACCTGACACCACTAAGCATACACCTTGATTTTTCCATCAACGTCTTGTTCATGCTTTCTACAACTCCATTTTTTTGAAGTGTATATGGAGTATTCTTATTCCTTGCTATACCACACTTATTATAGAATTCTTCAAATTTATTCCCACAAAACTCTTAGCCATTATCTTTCCTCAACGCCTTAATTCTTTTCTCTGTTTGATTCTCAACAAGAGCCTTAAACTCTTTAAACCTATCAAAGACTTAAGATTTCTTCTTTAGGAAACATATCGAATTATTCCTCGAGAATTCGTCT
>SNQJ01S0064709.1:64750-81561 GCA_010110895.2 Picea sitchensis
ACATCCTGGATAATATCCTTGTTGTTTCCTATCAGCAACATGTCATCCACATACAAGACCAAATAAATCAAATGATCACCAATTAATTTAAAATAGACACAGTGATCCTCTTTGCTTCTTCTGAAGCCAAGTCCCAACATATCAGTATCAATTTTTTGATACCACATCCTTGGTAATTGTTTTAAACCATACAAGGATTTTTTCATCTTGCATACCAACTCCTTCTTTCCCTTCACAACAAATCCTTCTGGTTGTTTCATATATATTTCTTCTTCTAGATCCCCATGTAGGAATGTTATATTCACATTCATCGGTTCTACTTAAAAATCAAATGCAGCAACAATAGATAACAAAAATCTTATATAATTTAACTTGGAAACATGAGAATTACACCCAACTCACCAAGATTTGTATTTCTCCACTTTTCCATGAACAATGGAACTATTACACCCATCACTAATATTATAACAGAAATGATGCAGGAGCATCGCTCCACCTCAACAAAGCGGTAGCTATGCATCACATCAAAGTGCATTCAAGGAGGGGAGAGGTGATAGCCCTCTCATTTCCCCCTCAATTTTAAAATTTAAATGTAATTAAAAGAAAATTAAATGTTGTAAGGCTTGGGCATAGCCGATTCATTCCTTTTTACATGCAGTAGATGAAGTCACCTTTATTAGTCTTGATTTGTACAAATCGTGAGCATCACATCAAATATGAGAAAGTATATGTTCATTCATTATAATCTGCCTCAGCAGATAGGTGTTTTAATTATGAGAGGATGTCACTAGTGTAGTTTGGAGGGAAAGATAGATGAGCCCCTCTTGTATAAAGCATTGTAACGTATGCCCAGTAGAGGTTGTTGAAGGTCGAGAGAAAACCATTATAAGTAAAATAGAGAGCCAAGACTCCGTTGCAATCTGAGATTGCACATAATGTAATTAGCATTCTCATATTAATACAAAAGAACAGATTTCATTATTTATCAATTCCTATCTGGTGTATGTTTATGTGTTTCATGAATGATTATCCGTGTGTGTGTTTATGTGCATATGTTTTAGATGTGTAAGATAGGTTTCCATCTGCAAGGTTAAGATAGAATTCTCTATCTGTGAGTTTTTCGAATCATTTTGGGTTCTTTAGGCATGTGCAAGGAGTGCACAACATAGTCTTGGAAACACTATGAGCCAATGCAAGGAGTGTGTATCTGAATTCTGTTTCGAATTCAGGAGGGAACACCAGGATAATTTACAGACTCAAAGTGGAGCCTCAAGGTTGTTGAAAACCTTGGAGGAGATATTGGGAAAGAGAAGGAACAGAGGATAGAGTTGTTGAACACTCTATAGAACTCTGACAGGTGGGCACTGCGTAGGTGAAAGTGTGCACAGGTGAAGTTTGTTTCAAGTTTAGAGAAAGGAGAGAAGTTTCAAGGAGAAGACACAACAAAGTTATTGAACACTCTGGTTCTAAAGTGTTGGAGGAAGTTGAAGGAAACATAGTTGTTGAATACTCTGTAGGAGAGCTCTGCAAGTGTGCATTGAGTGGATGCAAAAGATGCATCAATGAACCTGAAATATTTCAAGAAGAAAGAGGAAGAACTATGCAAGGAGTGCACCAAGCCAACACTTAGCTAAAGTGTCGAAAGTATGAAGTCGTCTGAAGGCTCAGTCATGCGCAAGGAGTGCATGAGAACTCTAATTCGAGTTTTGGGAGAAAGGTTTCCTAGAGGACACACCATAAGGTTAAGACTCGAAGGAGATTCAAGTGCAAGTTTTCATAGAGAGAACAAGGAGTGCGTGAGTGAATTCTCAAAATCTAGGACTCAAGGAGTGAAGTTTCACAAGGAATGCATAAGGCCAACATCCTGTTGAAGTGTTGGTAGAATCTCTAGAGGAAAAGAGCGCAGAGTTTGATAGGAACACACCAGAATTCCTTTGAAGGAGAAAACAAGGGCTGAGATCCTTAAGGATCTGAGCCAATTCAAATCTCAGGGGGGATAGTGCCTTTGCACACAAATTCTCAGCAGAGAGGAGGAGAAGTCCGAGACACTTTGAGGTCCGAGCCACAAACAAGATTAGGAAAATTAGCTCAAGGTGTGCACTGGAGATGAAAGCAAGAAATACTTTGAAGGGAAGTATAAGGGTCAAGTCCCTTGGAAGGCCGAGCGATTTCAAAGCTCGGGAGTGATAGTGAAAGTGTGCATAGAGACTCTGCAAGGCGCAAAGAGGACAAGGACCTTTACAAGTTCAAGCTGTGGAGACAACGCAAGGAGTGCGCAGAGGCTAACATTTCAAGTGATAAAGATCAAGAGGAAAATCATTTAGTTTCCATGAGGGCACCAGAAATATCCAGAGAATCCGAAGGTCTAGGACCCCTTTGGATTTATGAGCAATTTCACAAGATTATAAGTGAAAATGCAAGTTTGTGTGTAGAGCGCAAGTGTGCACCAGAGTCGAGGTCAAGTTACATTGACAAAATATCAATAAGGAGAGCAAAAGTTGAAACCCAGTAGTCGGGATTGTAGGAGAAATCTCAAAGGCCGCAACCTTTGACACTTACAAATTCTTCCAATTCAGGAGAAATCTAGAAGCTCAGGAGGAGGAGTGACAATAGCCGTCATATCAACTTCAAGGGAGAGATCCAGACCTTGAAATTCTACGTCCAGACACCAGAAGGAGCGTGTAGAGGAGGAGAAAGATGGATCCCATCCATAGGATCTGAGCGTGAAGGACCAACAACCGTTGGATCTAGGTAAGTGCATGGAATTTAACTCCTTTATTTTAAAGTGCATAGGAGAGAGGGATAGCCGAAGTCCCAAAGTTCCGAATCCATTCAAAACCATACATCATCTAGAGGGACAGGTGGAAACAGATTAGAGAGTTTGTGAGAAAGAACTCCCAAAGTCTTGTGTGGAGCAGAAGTAAAATCATCGAAGTCACAAAGGGTGAAAGAATATAGATCGTGGGATCTGGAAGGGATACATGGTGGACATCCACACACTTTGAGGAAAAGTGAGAGTGGAGTGAGAAAAAAAACCGAAGCATGAAGTTGTAAAGAAGATCTTGGCCATTGATCGTAGGGAGGAATGTGGCATCATATTATGTTTCCAGAAGGGAAAAGGTAAGTCTGGGTAGAGAACTTTCGAAGATTCAGGAGCCGAAGTAATCGTGGTCATCGATATGATGAGGAAACTTGTCATCAGATCTAGGGAATTTAATCCCAATCGTCCATGAAGGAGGACACATAGCATAAGTTATTCTAGTCCAGAGACTTATCACTCTGGAGGTTTTGTGAGAGATGGTTCGAAACTTCTCGAAGCACTAGAGCTCGAATTTACTGTGGGTCATTGATTCCAAAGAAGAGTGTGGACCATTGATTTACAAGGGGACATGTGGAGGATGGAGGTTCACTTCGTTGGAAAGCCACTTCTGAGGATTTGTGGAGTGTGCATGTGGATTCAACCGAAGCCTGAATTCTGAAGAAAGAGGCTGAGCGGTCGATCTCAGCAAGGAACGAGGAAAATTGATCCTGTTTCTATGGTTTTGGAGGACTGTGAGTCTGGAAGAATTGGCCACAACATGAAGTGAGAATGACTGAAGCCCAAAGTGCCTTTAGGGTTTAGCCCCGGGTCATATCCTGATTTCACATGAGGAGAGGGGGCCTAGTGGAAGGAGATAGCACCCACCAGTTTAAAATTACCAAGAACACTGGGAAAAGGGCCCATGGGTTACATAAGACTTGCACATAAGAAGAAAAGGGGCCTGTGTATATCTATTTTGTGTTCTAGTAGGGTCCTGAAGAGCTGATCCATCTCAGATATTTGAATGATTCTAGACTGGGAGGTCGCGCAACCCTTAGGAGGGAAGGGAGGATGCATCAATAAATCTTATAATAGAAGTTAACTTGGAAATAGCAGGAAAAATCTCACTGAGCTTTGTATTTCTCCACTTTTCCTTCTACATTCAACTTCTTTTTAAATACCAATTTGTTGCCAATGGGATTTCTTCCAGTGGGAAAATCGACTAGAGCCCAAGCCTTATTCTTATCCAAGGATTCCATTTCTTCATCCATGGCCTTTTTCTAGATATTTCCATCCTCTGAATCCACTGCCTCCCTGAGAGTTCTAGGATCATCATCAATAATAGACAAAGAAAATTTTGAATGAAAATCAGACGGAGTATACCTTTCTGATATCCTTCTTTCTCAAACCGATGTCCTCAATACTAGAGTATGAGGATATTCTTCTTCTTATCCATGTTCTTCTGTAGAGTCTGATTCATCATCCTTTAAATCAAACATTATTTTCTCTGGTTCTTCCTTACTTGGTAGGACATCTTGTTTAACAACATCCTTCATTTCTCTAAACACCACATCTCGGTTATACACAACCTTCTTAGTTTCTGGGTTCCAAAGATTATAACCTTTGAGACCATCTTTATACCCAACAAAGATACACTTTTCAACCTTCTTATCTATATTACTCATGTTTTCCTTTGGAACATGAGCATAGGCCTCACAACCAAATACATTGAGATGTGTGAGAGATGGGGTCTTGTCATCCAACACTAATGAGGGTGATATATTGACCAAGTAACATGCAATACCCACTACCTATGCCGATAATTATTTCCCTAACCTGACACCACTAAGCATACACCTTGATTTTTCCATCAACGTCTTGTTCATGCTTTCTACAACTCCATTTTTTTGAAGTGTATATGGAGTATTCTTATTCCTTGCTATACCACACTTATTATAGAATTCTTCAAATTTATTCCCACAAAACTCTTAGCCATTATCTTTCCTCAACGCCTTAATTCTTTTCTCTGTTTGATTCTCAACAAGAGCCTTAAACTCTTTAAACCTATCAAAGACTTAAGATTTCTTCTTTAGGAAACATATCGAATTATTCCTCGAGAATTCGTCTATAAATGAGACATAGTACACAAATTTTCTCAATGATGGAACTGACACAGGTCCAAACACTTTACTGTGATCTAGCTGTAAAATTCCTTCTGCCCTCATTGCACCAGAGGGGAATCTTACCCAATTCTGATTCCCATATACACAATGGTCACATAAATCAAAATAGAGAGAGAAGTTAGACATACCTTCAACCATACCTTTACCATGTAGTATTTGAAGACCCTTCTCTCCGATATACCCCAGTCTTTGATGCCACAACATCAAATTTTCTCCAGAGATTGTAGGAGTTATTTTTTCTTCAACTCCAATATCAAGAACAATGGAACTATTACACCCATCACTAATATTTCTTCCTTGTATCTTATAAAGAGTTCCAAACCGAACTTCTTTCAGTAACACCATTTCTCCTCGAACCATCCTACAGGTTTCCTTTTCAAATATTGTTTTTACCCCTGCATTGTCCATTTTGATTAGAGAAATCAAATTTCTAGCCAATCCTGGGATGTGTAGAACACCAAGTAGTGTTCTAATCCTTCCATATATGAGCCTCAACTTGAATTTTCCTCGACCTATGATTATGGTTGTCAATTTATCACCTAGGAAAACATTACCTCCATCATACCTTTCATATTCATAGAAACACTCCTTGTGGGGAGTCATATGAAAGGATGCACCTAAGTCAACCAACCATGCCTCATGATCTGCATGTGTGCTTGAAGAATCCAAGTGCACATCCCCTTCTTCTTCCTTGGAGGTTTTTTATTCTATAGAAAGAGATTCTTTAGATCCCCTCTTTTTCTCAACTTTGGATATGCATTGCTTCTTGTATTGCCCTTCTTTTCCACATCTCCAGCATACCTTTACAAAATTTCTAGGAGACTTATATCTTCCCTTAGACTTAGATCTCCCATTTGAGGACTTAGATATATTTCTTTCCTGGGAGCGTCCTCTTGTAAATAATGAATTTGTGTTCTGTCCTTCCATGTTCTTCCATCTTATCTCCTCCAACAACAAGGATGACACCACTTCATCAAACTTTGATGAAGTTGTCTTACTACCTATGGCTACAACCAGACTATCCCAAGGATCTGGTAAAGATCATAGTAATATGATACACTTATATTCATCTAAAATTTTAATCTCAACAAATATTAACTGACTTACCAAAGTATTGAAGGCGTTCATATGCTCTGCCACCGAGTCTCCATATCTCATCCTCAGGTTATACAACTTATTTCTAAGGAATAGTTTATTTAATAGGGACTCAGAATGATACAACTTCCCCAACTTATCCCATAAATATTTGGTTGTATCTTCCTCTGACACATTCAGTAATACTGAATCTAAGAGACACAGTCAGATTGTGCTCTACTTTATGATCTAAATTTTTCTAGTCATTTGTTGAATTTCTTGTAGGTGCAGTACATGGATCCACCATGATCCCCTGATCTATGTCCACCAACAAATATTCCATCTTGACCTTTCACATCTCAAAACTTTTCCCATTAAACTTCTTGATCTTCATTTTCGAATTGTTTGCCATTTATTTTAACCTAAAAAACCAATACCATAGAGCTCTCGTTGTAAAAAGGCTTATCATATTTCTGATCCAAACCCTTGACCACAAAGTCGTCCCCCTAAAGCCAACAAATCTCTGATACCAAATGTAGATTTTAACCTTGTACAATATTTTACTGCAAACATATTTTTAATAAAAGAACATAAAAGATACAATGGAAAATACACACATTACACAGAGATTTTTTCCCTGGAAACCCAAACTAGGAAAACCAACATATTTTATATTCATTCATAGTGATACATTTTTTACAATACAATATACATCTAGGATCCAACAACATCCAAAACTCTAACCCAACTAATTTACAGGAACCAACCTTAATGAAGCTCCAACTCCCTGAGTTCTTCGATACCAACTGGAAGGATGTTAAGACTCCTTGATTTACATGTACCAACTTGAAGGAAGCTACAACTCTCTAAATTATTCGACACCAACTGGAAGGAGGCTACAACCCCCTTTCCTTTCCCCATCCTTCCTCCATGAAATATAAGTGTAGACTCACTATCACTACCATTGATCAACCTATAACTTCCATTGTCACCAATACATCAACCAACTTGTCACTTTCCACATCAACCAACTTGTCACTGTCATTGTCAAATCAATCTATTATTGATGATCAAACAATAATCCAACCTGTCACTATATTTTTCACTGTCTTTATCATCAATATACCATCATCAACCAACTGACCCACTCACATGGATACAAACACCATCACCAAGCCATGTACATCAACGATCAACTAGAACCTATACCATACCATGTACATCAAACCTGTACCATATCATGCATCAACCATGTACCAAAACATGTACCATACCATGTACATTGACCTATACCATACCATGCATCAACCATGTACCATACCAAGTACAACAACCATGTACCAAATCATGTACATCAACCATGTACCATACCAAGTACATCAACCATGTACCATATCATGTACATCAATCGTGTATCAAACCTATACCATCTCATGCATCAACTATATCACTCATGCCATACACCATGTACCATAAGATATCATCAATGAAGTGCTAAGATAACCAAGATACCAAGATACCAATATATCCAATATGTGATACTAATCAATGTACCATAACATCCCTAAGGTGTACCTCAAACATGTGCCAAAATAAGTATCAACCCATGAATGATAACATAACCAAGATGTGTCTCAACATATTCTATCATCACTAAGTATGTACCATAACATCACCAAGATATGCATCAAGCATATACCATATCACTCGTGATATGTATCAATCACTCCATACACCATGTACCATAAGCATGTGATAACATGACCGTGACATATACCAAACCAAATACCAATATAGCCAAGATACACTTCTAACAATGTATCATATCATCACAAAGGTGTACCATATCATGTACCATAATCATCAATACATGCCTCAAACATGTACCATAAAAATTACCCTCAATAACACATGTAAAGAATACCTCTAATCCTTTAGCAGACCTGATACCCAAAATTACATACCTGTAGCTCTTCCTCAACTTCAGCAACAAGAGAATAACATATTCATCAAACTTTACCTTAGTCTCGCGAGACTAGTTTTGGATTAGTCACAAACCCGAACTTTCAACAAGCATAACTCGGTACCTATAATGAATAAAGGTATACAATTTTAACCACAAATACTCTAAGATATTTCTTCCATCTACTAAAAATATTAGGGTTTGAAACTTCTCAGAACAGAAGTTATAGAAAAAATGGAAAACATTCCTGAATTTTAGCCTATTCTAGAGACAGAACTTGTACAACATGCCCCGTGCTCAATATTTGATATCGTATTCTGAAACTAATACAAAAGATACTAAAGATGCTTATATTTCCACTGCAATTGGTGTCATATAATTGGGATCCTCTATGAAGAAGTGATGATTGTTTTACCCGGAACACCTATTTGAGACTATTTTCAGGACTAGCCAAAAACCCTATCGTCCATCAAGTGTATATCCAAAAATACAACAACCCATAAACTAAAATGCTTACCACAGGTACCTTGATACATCTTCTCAACAAACTCCAATTTTCGCTATTTGGTTCATTCTACAAAAAGAGTTATAGAGAAAATGGTAAGATGATCTTTAAATAACATCCGTTAGAACACATCATCACAAGACTTCATCCTCCCTTGGAATTTCTCCCTTCTTCACTCCATATTCCCTATGAAATTAGCCTCATATCTCCTTGGTTACCTTAGATAAGAATCACTTACTCACATGGAATATATTCAATAGAATGTGTGTGTGAATGTACTTATGAGTGACTTCTTGACGTGTATATATGCGTTTTCTAAGTAACCTCTTTCTTCAAATTTAGGGCTTCTTGAACTTTCTTGTTACAACCACTTTACCCTTTCATTAATGAATTGAAACCAATTAGGGCTTCCTAACCCATATTTGGGGATTCCAATTCTAGGACCTGATAACTCCTCAATTGTGAGGAACTATGTGGTGTTCCACCTACAGTTGGAAACGACGTGACACAGACTATCCATCTATGAGTGTGTTACCTAAATTTACATTTTCTTTCATGTCCTTATTCCTAAAATAACTCCATGCTTCATGAAAACACCTATGGTTTTATTGTAGACTTCTTCAAAGCATCTTCCTATGAGGGACATGCTTATAGCTATGCCATAAAGGGACCAGTTTGGATACTTCTAAAAATACACCCGTCACAACTGTTGACATCAATGCCAACCACTGATTGTTGACATAAATTACAACCAACTTTCCAACAACATTAATTACAATCAACTATCCAAAAATTTCAACTCTCGTTGACTCGAAATTAGGGAAAAGGAAGGTGTGATGAATCTCATCCTTTTGTTTCTTATCAATGGAAGCCATGGCTTCCAGGATGGCCTCTTCGGAAGGAAACTCAAAATCAAGGGATTCACATGAACTGAGAGAGTCAACATTTCATATGGACATAGTAGGTTGATCATACTCCATATGAGGATGGAGCTTCTGACTAGTTTTAGCAGATGTTGATCGAATCCCATGATCAAATTTCAGGACCATGTCCCAAGAATGCAAACATGAGCGTAAAATATCCTTCTTAAAATAAATTGAACATTGAGGATATGATGTTAAATAATTCACCCATGGTGGGCTAGAGTACACCTGAATACTAGGAACATAAAATGTGGTAGCATAGTCCAATAAAAAATAAGTGTGGTGATTATTAGATGAAATCTAATTTATGGTTACAATGCTCCCATTTTGAGGAAAATGCATCACTTGAAATGGTGTAGACACCAAAAAATTCATAAAATACACATAATCACGCCCAAGAAGCATGTTGAAGTCTAATGGGCCATTCACCATTATCATATCAAACATAATAGTATTCCCACCTAACGTGATAGGCACCCAAGGAAGAATCCCCAAAGATTCATTAAGTCTTCTATCAAAATCCAGTAGCTGACTAGGAGTTGACATAATCTAGGGAGAACCTATAGCTTTCCAAACCAAGGAGGATAAAATGCTTGTAGAGGCTCCTTCATCCACTATACATCTATATATGTTTCTTGAATAATATTCAACCCCTATATGGAAGGGTGAAGCATAATGAAGGAGAGGCTCAAAAAGACCATTTCAATCAAAGGAAACACTCTTATCACTTGGAGGGAGCATGCTCAAGGTGAGTGGGATGACCCCTTGTTCAAAATGTTCTCAACTAGTAGTGAAGAAAACTTATTTGGTAGAAACATCACTCTCCAAAGGAATATTTGGATCGGTCAAATATGGCATCAACATGACCACTTCATCAAACAATGGTTGAGTATATTGTTGAGAAATCACAGGTGGTTCTAGAGTACAATAACCTTCATACATGGACCACACTCTTTTTATCTCTGGAATAAGAGTACATAGATGAGTAATGTGAGCTTCCTTGCAAATTGTAAAAGGGAATTTAGGCTTGATCCTTTCTCTTATAGTTTTTTCAACAATATCAGTGCCCCTATCATGACTAGTAGTGGTTGGTTCATTTCCCTCAGTATGAATTTCAGTGGATGATTATAAATCTCCGTTATGACTTGTAGTGACTGGTGTGTTTCCCCCAACATAGCTTGTAGTGGTTGGTTACTCTTCTCTGGTATGACTTGCAGTGACTAGTTTTTTTCCCCCAACATGACTTGCAATGGTTGGTTTCTTATGTCTAGTATGACTTGCAATGGATAGTGACTTCTCCCTTTGTATTTTCTTCTTCTTATTATTCTTCCTCTTTGGATTCCTTTTATACTTCTAGTTACTAGGAAATGAACTTTCACCAGAAGAGGAAGAAGAAGGAAGAATACATTTTATTGGCAAAGAATTTTTAGGAGCATTTGGAACACTCACAGTGGACATCAACCAAACTGGAAAACCCATAGAAAATCCAGGAATATTCAAGATGGTCATCAAATGGATACCAACATCCAAAGGAGGTAAAATCACAGGAGTCCCATTTGAAAGGGGTCCCTTGTTTAGTAGTCACAAATAATTTATTGGCACATGACTAGTGGTTGGTGCAAAGGGAATGTTTGTGGGGCATGACAACATTGATCTCCCCATATAACTACCCCCATGGAAATTGGTGACCCCAAAGAGATAGTTTACCCTGGGGAAATTGGTGCTCACAGAGACATAACTACCCCTAGGTACATAGGTTCCCCTAGAGACATAACTACCCCCAACATTAGGAAAAACACAAGGGGTGAGACTAGTCCAAGGGTTAAAATTCCAAAAAAATGGGAAATTAGCATTTAGTATCATCGGGATACCTATAGGGTTACCAAATATAGAATGGAATCCAATTTTGGTAGTAAAACGAAGGCCTCCCCCCCACTAGAAACAAATCCATATGTGGGCCCTTGCGACAATGCAATGGGTGTACAAATGTTGGTTAGATCTATGGAGGGAAAGAAATTTATTGGTGGCATCCCCTAGATGGAATGATTGGATGTCATAGGCATATACATGATATTACCCATCCCACTAAAAGGTGACAAGGAGGTGGTCATTGTGACTTCTCCAAACACATGTGGGGATGTACAAGTTGGTCCTTCCCTATTGGATGACTCACTAATGCTTAACATTATATGAGGACTGCTAAAAATGAGAAAAATTCACCAAAATATCTATTCAACTGAATGAGTAAAAATCTAGATGTTACAAGTGAATAAGTTGGTCAACCATAATGAAATTCATTTTTTAATCCAAAAAACAACAACCTATGCTCAACTAGACACAAACTTCACCATAGAGAAAACCCCTAGCAAATCTAGGCTATCAATAGGAAAACCAATATATCAAGGGGCTTTCTGAAAACAAACCATATGGGGGATGTCAAATCCCAAAAATATTCGCCAATGAAGATATGAGGAATAGTTATGACAACCCTCACATAATAGCCCTAACTGGTGCAAGTGCCCTTTATTAAGGAGACCACCCTTCGGGGGAACTGAAACATGGATCCAACATATACCATGGGTATTTCGGGCACTTCCCACCACAAGTCACCTCTGAAGCTACCTAGGAAATTCCACTAAGGATACCACCTCATAATCAATGACTGGGTGAACAGTTGAAGGTTTGACCACAAGTAAGGTCATGATAACTAATATTGAAGCTTCTAAAGAGCTACCTTGCAAGGAGGTGTGGGAACTAATGAAACCCCTGTATAGGTAGTAGCTGAAGAAATATAGAAAACACAAATACAATCAAGGAGGGGATATCACCCTACTTTCCCCAATACAACCTCATACTTTAATCCCGTGTTAGAGGAGCTTCTTGGCACACACATTGTGAAAATTTATTTATATTGATCTTGTTAATTATTTCTAGGTTTGGTTTTGTGGCCTTGGAGAGTTTACTCTCCAATCCTACATTAGGGCCCTAAATCTTGTCTAATATTGGTTTTCTATAAAGAAATAGTCTAATGAATTTTAAATTAAGAACTACTCTTTATTAGGCTATTGATTACTCAAGGGTAATGGAATAAACTTTAATGGTGTTTTGACTCTTTCCAATCCAAAGAAAGACAAAGAATGAAAATGAAAGGAATGCAATCATTTCTTCTTCAATGAAAAACATCTAAGGGAATGAAAAAGAGGTTTATTTTTCTCAATAAAAAACAAGATAGCAGTCGCTCAAACCAAATGGGACTATCAATCACTCCAAAAGACAATTTCAGACCCCAAAATTCACAAGCAACACTCTAATGCAATTCTGAAAAGAGGTCCTAAAATGCTCCAAAAGGGATGATTGCAAAATGAAATTTTTATTTTTATCTTTTATTCCATTCAAATAATAATGAAAGTTTACTTCAAAAACTAAGTACTAAAGGTTTTCTTTCCCAATAATAGGGACCCTAGGCTTCATAGGAAAAAATCCATAAAAACTTTCACAAAAAAATGGATTTTTTTCGCACCCTATAGGCCTTTTTTTGTGCACCCTACAAGGAAGGTCACAACCCAACTTCACTTGGGTAGTGACCAGTCATGGTTGAAAATGTATGCAACTAACGACTTATTATAAATAGGTCATTCCATGGGGGAAAAGGATGGAAAATGAAAACCTAGGCTAGAACTCAGTCAAATGAAATGCAATCACCCCAAAAAAACCTCAAATCCACTTTAAACTCACAAAAGAAAATGCGAGAAACACTCAACACCTAAAATACACTTGGAAACATAAGAAGAAATCAAGAGGCTCAAACAGAGAGTAGTTATATACTATCATACCCCTCTTGATAGTATAAATCACCAATTCTAGAGTCTACTGAGGTGATCGTGACCCAACAATACTTCCACTAGCGACGATTGTGAATGAATAGTTATGCAAAACAAAATTGGTTGTGTTATATCTAGGAACACAGGCACAACATCCCTAAAAAATCATTGAATCCTGGATAGAAGGATGTGTCTCATCCTGGTATCAACTATGTGCCCTCCATGAGAATCAATGGTGGAAAATAAGGTTGTATCACTCACCCTGGTAGTGAATCCAAATTCATGGATTCAACCCTTACCTTGCAGATGTTGGACATGAAAACCTACAGGAAGATTGATATTAATAGAGCCCTCGGTTCAATGGTGACTAAGACAACATCCAAGAACCAAGGTCACATAATATGTTTTGGTTCTAGGCTCCCCTTGGTTCTGTTAGCACATGAAATGGTCAGGTGTATTTTTTTCCAACTCACCAGGAAAGTTCACAAGATACTTATGAGTACCTCATGCACTTATATTTCATTATTGCAACTAAGAAACGTGTCAAGGGGAATTTTGTGGTTTTCAATGCCTTCATTTAATTATATTTTCAAGGATTATGTCACATAAATTTATAACAGTTTCCTTGAAGTGTGCTATTGGATTTTGAACTTAGCACTTCAAATTGGCGCTGCAGACTGGTGCTACAGATTAGATGAAGGATACTTCAAGTTTGTATGCCTCTCAAATAGACTAAATCAGGTTCACAAAGCACCAACATTAAACCCAGTTCTATCAGGTATTCCTTGACAATATGCATATTGTTCAAAGGTTGAAAGAGGAGTTTATGCTACTGAAATTATTGGCGTTGCGCACTATTCAATCCCATTTTCTTCCAACTCTCAAACCCACTTCTATGGTGCTCTAAAAATATTCCCACCAGTCAATATTGTTATCTCAACCTCTCCTTATAATTTCCTTTGCAAGAAATCCATCTATCCCACTGATACCTCAGTGTTGCGAACTTCTTAATTTGACTCTACATCACCACTACGCACTGCAAACTAGGCGCTGAGAATCCTCTGTTTCTAGATTGTCGAAACCCTCATTTTATACATCAATATGAAACCCAGTCTTAACCAATTGTATGAGATACCTATCAAATATGAGGAATATGGTTAATCATTTGTAGAATTAAGATAAAATTGCATACCATATTGGCGCTACAAATTGATACTATTGTTGTTGAAACCCTGTTTTAGCAAATAAATTTCAGTTGTCTTCATTTTACTACAAATATCAATGGTTTTACCTTATATACTCCCTTCTAAAATTTTCTCCATTTCATACCACTGAGGTGTATAATATTTGGACAAGGTGAACTCCAGGAAAACAACTTTGTCATTAAACTCTAGAATTCCTATTTATCATGTTTTCACACACCAACTGTCATAAAAAATTACAAAAAATATTCTTCAAGAAATGATTAGGGATAGTTATAAAAATAAGAAGACTCACAAGGGAGGGGATATTGTGAGGAATGCACCTTATGCTATTCATTTACAACATTTTGGTGATGGTTATGATTTTTGAACTATAACTAGCAGTTTTGGTGTTTTTCCTCCAATTATATATCAAGATAATGAAGTTTTTTTGTATTTTTGGACTCCTGGTATAAGTTTTGAGATGTTGAAGCTTTGGAAAAAGTGAAACATGATGCTACAGGAAATTTCACAGTACCTGGACTCACTGGCACTGCGAACTGGTAATTTGGGACAATTTGTAGCAATTAACACACAACGGAGTCATGTTTTGATCGTAACTTTTTAATTCCCATCTAGGTTGTTCTGAAATTTGGCATGGAGAAGAACCATATTACCATTGAATTGTTGGATTACTGAGAGGGGGGGTGAATTAGTAACAACATAATTATAATCCTTTTTCTTCAAATAATCCAAGTGTTGTATCAATGTAGAATTATTATCCAATAATGAGCAATAAGAAATGAACAATTACACACATACACAGTACACCAGTGTTTTACGTGGAAACCCAAATCAAGAGAAAACCACAGAATTATTTTTCTTATATGTATTGAATAATTACATTCATTGGAAGCACCAACTTCCTTTGTTTTCTAGCTGCAACTGGAAGGAAGCTCCAACCCCCTAGTTTCTCAGGCTACAACCAGAGGGAAGCTCTAACTCCCCAATTCTATGGCTACAACCAGAAGAAGGATACAACCCCATATGTTCTCCAGCTACAACTGGAAGGTGGATACAACCACCTATCCTTGCCCCATCCAACTGCCCTGAAGTAGAAGTAGAATGATGGAACCACTGTCACACTATCATTGTGAGATATACCGTTGTAAACATGTACCAATAAACTTGAACCATGCATCAACCTGTACCTCAAGCTGTAATCAACCTGTACCATAAAAAAGTGCATCAAACATGCAAAAACTTGTACCAAACAATCTGTAATCAACCTTTACCATAAACAAGTGCATCAACCATGCACCAACTTGTACCAAACAATCTGTAATCAACCTGTACCATAAACAAGTGCAACCAACCATGCACCAATCATGTTTCAAGTAATCATCAACTATGAATCATCAATATGTACCAGCATAATCAACTATACACCTCATGTATGTGCCAACTGATCAACTACTTGTCTCAACCATGTACCTAACTTGTACCTCAACCAAAAGCCCTCCTCAATTTCATCATCCAGATATGATTTGTAACTCTGTAATAGACCTGGTATATATGATCACATAAATGTAATGAATAAATATATGAAACTAATACAAAATGTTCTTCAGTGTTTTTTATGCAATTCCTCCAGGTTTCACTACTTGGAACCTCTCAGAAAAGGAGTTATAGCAAAAATGGCACACCCTGCTAAATTTTGGCTTATTCTAGATAGCGACCTTGTAGAGCGTTCCCCACAAGGAATATTTTTTGAATTGATATGAAACTATTCAAAACATACCACTGACTGTACTCTAACCAAAACATTTGGTCTTACTGAATTTGGATCTTTTATGAAGAAGTTATGACTTTTTTACCCGAAACACTTGTTTTTGACTAGTTTCAGGACTAGCCACAAACCCTTTTTTCCACGGAATGTAACTCCAAAAATACAACGACCCACAAGATGAATTTTTTACCATGGGTACTTGGATATGTTTCCTCAATTTCATAGCAATTTCACAGTCTGAATCATTCTAGAAAAAAAAGTTATTGAAAAAATGGTGAGATGACATGAAAAAAACATACCTTAGAAAGTATCATCAAAAGAATTTATCCTTCCTTGAATTCCGGCCTTCTTTTCTTCACTTTCCTTAGAAATTTGTCTTAGATATCCTTTGGTTACCTCAGACACCTATATGTATTCAATATACTTAAGTGTGTTTAAAATGAGAGATCCTTGCCTCTTATTTATACTCTCCAAGTAGCTTCCTTAAAAACATCTTCTAGGTCACTTTACCCACTTTCCTTATTTTAGGGTTAACCCACTTCTAATTTCTCCATTAAATTTATTATTTAAAT
>SNQJ01S0064710.1:11347-22613 GCA_010110895.2 Picea sitchensis
ATATTTTTAACAAACCTAAATTCTAAACCAATATTATCTATCCATCAAAAGTAATGCAATAAATCTAAAATAATAAGAAAAAATTTGGACCAAGACTATTCTTTAAAATAGGCTATTCATTGAAAAATAATACAACAAATCTATAGATTAAAAGAAAAGCCATATAAATATTAGTCTATCTCTATAAACTAATACAACAAATCTAAAATAATAATAAAAACTTTGAACCAAGTTTGTTAATTAAAATAATTTATTCATCAAAAAATAATACAACAAATCCATAGATTAAAAAACAAACTATATAAATATTCATTCATTAAATTAAGCTATTCATTGAAAAATAATAAAACAAATCCATTATAAAACAAACCATACAAATATCCATTATTGAGTAAGCATACTTTACTTTTAAAACATAATCATGTAAAACAAAACAAATCCATAGATTAGAACAGAAACTATATAGATATCCATATTTGAGTAGACAAGCTTTTAAATCTGATTCATATAAAACAAGTCAATTGTAAATTTAATAGTGTATTCTTTTTGGATATTCATAAGTTTTAATAAACTTTAATAGTGTATATTTTATAGACATTCATAAATTTTAATAGTGTATTATTTCTCGATATTCATAAGTTTTAATGGATATTCATAAGTTTTAATAGTGTATATTTTCTAGACATTCATAAATTTTAATAAAATGACATTAATTATAAATTGATATAAATTTTAGTTGTTTACATACTAGCCCACATAACACTTTATGAATGCAATTTAAATATGTATAAGGATATCCAGAATGTCATTTAATTAAACATCTATTAATACAAACCCTAACCCTAATATATAATGCAAAGGTTTTTAAACTAGTTCACACTTTATTCACTCATACAAGGATGATATTCTATACATACTTATATTTGTCAAAGATAATATTAAATAAATAAATATTATAAATGATGAAATTGATATTAATAAAAATTATGTACTTATATTTGTCAAAGATAACATTAAATAAATAAATATTATAAATGATGAAATTGATATTAATAAAAATTATGGAATGTTAATAGATTACAAAGATAGTATTAACATTTTGCAATCTTTAATATAATTAAAGATAAACAAATATCTTTAAACCATCCTTATCCTTATAAAATATGTAAATGTAAAAAAACTATCCAATTACATAAATTATGTATATATTAAGGTTTAAAAACTTTAGGATTATATATTAAATGTTAAAGATAAACAAATATTTTTAAACCATCCTTATCCTTATAAAATATGTAAATGCAAAAAAAACTATCCAATTACATAAACTATGTATATATTAAGGTTTAAAAACCTTAAGATTATATATTAAGTTTAGGGTTTGTATTTTAATAAATACTGAATTAAATTAAATTACACTTGAACGTCTTTGTAAATACCTAAATTGTTTATATGCAGTTCATTAATTACAATTATGTTATATGCAGTTCATTAATTACAATTATGTAACTGTAGGAGCATTAAGTACTCTTACTTTTCTCCTTTAATAATTTCAAAAACTATTTTGAAATTCTCTTTCACTTCTAGGAACCTTTTGAAACACATCATTTCAACGCAGGCTTCTAACGTGAAAATGTGAAGGTAATACTCTAGCTGCCACTATTCTCCATTGAAGATAAACAATCACTATCAAGATTGTAATAATTGACCACTCATTCAAAGTCCTCCACGACTCGAAGATACCATTTTACGCTAACGAAAATGATATAATAGTTTATAGTAAAGTAACCCTAGATCCTTCCACGTATTTACTATACTTGACTCCCACCACGTGATTGTTTGAAAAGTGTCTTCATTCCGTGCTTAAATTTAATTACCCATGAAGTCGGAAATTATATGGAGCAATTGCCCATATCTAATTTTATTATTCGTGGTAGCGGTTATTGCTATTGACTGTAAGCTATATGGAAAATGTGGATTGGTGGTGTATATCATGGCTTTTGTTCATCTATAAATATGAGTACGAGTGCAGTGTAGATTATGAAAGCTTCGGTGTTCTGAAAGTTAAGTACTTGCTAGTGCATGTAGGAGGAGAGGAGAAGCTCCAATCCTTGCTGTGCATCGACAATTTTCAGATATAAAAGGGAAGGGTGGGTTGTTTTCAACTAAGGTTTTGAATTTGATTATCAATGGGGAAGCTAATTGAGAAATTGAAATCCCATGACCAACTATATCCATGAGCTTTGGATATGTGATATCTGGGTATGAATGTTATCTGTTATAACCCTAAATTGCACCATGCCATCTAACTTGCTATCTTTACTAAGCTCTTATTGAACAACTCTTTTAAAAACCATCATTTTGAAGGTGTACGCGCTCTGCACCATTACTGCCTGCGTACACACGCTTGTTGAGCCACTACAACCCGTGTACACTCACATAATGTCACAAAATATGGAAATTTGCATAGGATACTAGTTTATGGGTCGTTACTGTTTGACTACCCAGAGCCAATCATCCCAACTGTTATTGTCCCTTTTGGCCTATAAAAGAAGGGGTTGGGGTCCCATTGCAAAGGGAAGCACGAGAGCAAAGAAACTCTGGCCATTTTATCAATCCCCCTTTGCCCCAATTGTAAAGCCCTTACCATTTCCCTAAGAGAGAATTGAAGAGGAGAAGAAGATGTGGAAACAGTTGGTGCATGGTGAAGAGGAGCCCAGGACCAGACCAAGTTCAAGGAGAAGTGTCGATCTCATGTTGTAAGGGACTTTTGTGAGATTAATATAAAGAAGTACTTTTTCCGTCTCGCCAAATGACATCTTGAACTTATATGATATGTTTATATTTATTGCTTATGATGTCTAACCCACTAATCCATATGTAGAATGCATGCTTGTAGTTTCTTGTTTTTCTTTTGATGAATCCAGGTCAGCCTTGGGAGGAGATTCGCAGTCAGGAAACAACCAAGCGCAAAGGGATTGACACCGGACGCAGAGTTTAAGGTAGGCATATCGGATCCCTCTCTCTTGTCTTTTATGTATGATTGTGGGGTAATGTTGGGATAGTGATAAAAAGTAGGAGACTTTAGACAGTTATCTCTGCCTACACTTTAGGCCCTTTGTGTAGTACATAGAGGGGTTTTCCTGCTATAGCATAATTGGAGATCGTACTGGGGATGCCTCTAGGGTCTTTGGGGATATTTCTTTGGGTGTTTTTGAATCAGTTTACCCATTGTTTTAAGAGTTTTTGTAAGATTCTGTGTCTTTAAGGGATACTGGTCTTCCATACTAGTACTCCCTATCTTTTTCTTGACTGTTAGTTTTCATCTTTTTGAGAAGTTACAGAGGTGTATGCGGCCTGTAGTGGGCCTGCATGCGTGCATACGCGCCCTGCCTTTGGACAACCCACGTACATACGCTAGATACTGAAGTGATAGTAGCATGTCTGTGTTGAGAAGATCTTTTGAAAATAAGAGACAGTCATCCTCTTCCTTGTCAGAAGTCATACTCCTCAGGGGTCTTCTTGATCTAGCCCTGGTCTCTGTTTTAGTAGTTTGACCTTAGCATTGTTTTCTTTTCATCAAATTTTTTTGTGTGTTTTCTTTAATCGGGTTTTTAGATAAGTTGGTGAGTCTTCTTTGATCTGCCTGTTTGGTGTTGTCAGTGACTCCCTGCGATCTGCGATCGAGCCAAAAGCCATTTCTTGGTCCTGTCTTGTCGGTATTTTTCTTTTTTTCTTTCTTTAGAAGAAAAGAAATTCATTTTCAAATTTCTTGTTTTGAAGCATAAAACAATAAAAAAACTATTTTTCATTACTTTGTTTGGTAAAGTAGTTTAGGTTAGTTGTTTTGTTTACCAAGGAAAAAAAAGGTTTTCTTAAGTTCTTTACATGAATGATTAGGATATTAAGTAGCTTGTAGTCGAGAAAAATCTTGTTTTGAGTTTTTTCTTTTCAAAGATCCGAGAAAAGTAGTTACAAAAAGTTTGGTGAAAGAGTTTCAATTGGAAAATATTTATTTGTGAAGAAAGAAGTACTTTTGTTTCCAGTATCATCTTATGCTCTTCTCTTTCGTCTCTTAAAGAACATCACTGGTTTCACTTTCGTTCCTTTTGACTTAAGAAAACCACTAAAATTAACGCCTAATTAAAGTTTATTAGACTTTGTGTTTGAAGGGTTCATCAATTTAGTCTAAGCTAGAGCCTTGATTTAGGATTGGAGAGGAAACTCTTCAAGGCTACAAAAACAAACATAAGAGTCTAAGCTAGGGATTGCTTGAAAGTCCAGTAACCATGAAAGTTATCTGGGACCCCCCCAACACAGGGGCTAAACATGAGGTTGCGTTGGGAAAGGTAGCGAAGATAACCCCTCCAAAGCCACACCAAGCATAGTGGGGAATGCATATAGAGGGCTTATCTTGGGATTATGTTGATCGCATTTGCCACGGATTTTTGTGGGTCTCGAATCCGTTTGAGGTCCTCAGTCATCTTCCAGAACACTTTCTTTCAATACCCTTGATAGGTTTTGGGCTTGATACCCTGCTCATTGCGGTCCACCCGAATGTCAACTGTACTCACCTGGTGACTGTTCGCGTGTTGGAAACCTAGTTGCCTTTATCTTAGTGACTTACACAGGTGACTGCAGGGGTATACCGCAGTACCTAGGGTAGACATCAGGCCACGCTTTGCAGAGTATACCCGGAGGGTGCTTCCGTATTCGAGTTGCACTTGCACCAGTAAGTTTCTCTAGTGTTGGTTGTTGTAACTATTCTTCCAACTAGCCAGTGATCTGCTTGTCTTACGTCATAGGAACTGTTTTTAGTGTGTGCTGGTTTTTAAAAAAATGATTATAGAAATCCCTAGTGTGTCATTGATCTTCTCTCATAGTGGAGGATCAGGAACTTCGCCAGTCGTGAAGGCTTTTGGGTCTGCTGTCGGTTGATCTCGAGCCATCCCCGCCACTGCTAAGGCGAAAATTAGACTAGCAAGGGTCTTTTGAGGCGACTGGGTTACAGGAAACTGTGCCCGACTCATCTCCAAGAGGAGAACATTCGATTCTGGAGGAACCAATCATTTCTGACCTCGGAGCGCAATCTTTTGGTCTGTATAACCCTCCAATCACTGATCTATTAGTGCCCATCATTGTACAGGTTCAACCTTATGAGCGTCAGGTAGTGTCACAAGCAGTGATGGAAACAAATGCTACTACTTCTTCAAGGAATACTCATATTTCCTCTATGATTGTCACTATAGGGGGTGTTTCACCTCTTAACGAACCCTCGTCGGTCCAGACCACTATGGTCTTGACTCCCTCTACCTCGAGAAATGGTCTGATTCCGTCTATGGTGGCGATCATTGCTCCGTTCACCCAGAGTGAGACAGGCCCTCCATTCTCATATGGATTGCTTGGTGTTAGCATCGGAAGTCACTCCTAGATTCCTTGTAGGAGCAGAGCCCGACACCCATCGATTTAATGTCACGAATTGTTTAAGGGGGTGATCAAATGGAGGTTAACCCGAAACAATGTGGTTCTAACTCTGAAACTAGGCCAGGCATGCATGGACAAGTGAGGTCTTAAGTAACTCTAGACAGTGAGTTGTAGTAAGGGCGAGTAGGGGGAAGACTTGTATAGGAAAACTGCAAACGTATGTTGTAACGTCGAGTTCCTAACAGACTGTGGAAGAAGACATTTAAATGCAATATCTTCTTACATTCAGACGCAGAAAACCAGAGAAAACAATAATGCCACAATAAATCCCATATCATAACATAATTGCCATAATTCGTGCAAATCAGTCGGACGCGGACTCTCTTAGCATAAGACAAAAACCAGATGGAATGAGAAGGCTATCTGTCATTAAGAAAGAATTCTTACATGTAGATGCATAACCAGAGAACTAGAATATGTTAAAACTTTACAAGCGGGAGCTTCGCTCTACCATCGATACCTTCAAAAATACCAAAAAATGAATACATATACTTGGGCATATTTTCCCAACAGAGGCACGCTCTCCCTCCAAGGCGTTGCGTCTCTTCAATCAATCTTCGGGCGGAAGCCCTTCGCCATACATTTCCTTAATTGCGCATGGCTCCTGCAGGGGGAGTAGCTGAGACATTAATGGCCAGAATGGCATGTGCAGATTTCTCTGACTAATCGAGGACTTCGGCATGGCTTCTCTGGAGAAATCAGTACACAGAACCCCTTCGAGAAGAACGCTTTCCGGACCCTCCATACTTCAAATTTAATGACCGAAAGGAGGTTTCAACCACCCGATCACATCTTCATTTACTTTAAGCGAAAACCAGGAGCGAAATCGCTTCGGACGACATCTGGAAATCGTGGCGACACTTTCGGTGACTGGAAATGACGCATTTTAGGCCCTTCTTGCTTAGCCCTTTAATTTCTCAAGTGACCGTGGATGTGGCTACGTGCCTATCCCCAAATCGCTTTCGGTGCTTGCGATCGAAAGGGGTTAACACTTTCTCCTTGGAATTGCGATGAGCGAAACGGCGAGGCGGCTTTAATCTGGCAACACGTGCCCTCTGGATCTGACGGTTCCGATTTCTCCCGACAATGCAGTGGGCCCCAGGTCCTGAATGCTCTCTCCATCTCGTGCATCGGGAAAAGGTGGAGCTTCTTCTTGTGTTTTGAAGTTGCAATAGGCGAAAAGGCGAGGGGCCTAATCGCGTGCGCCAAGTGTCCCGTGTAGATGAACGGCTGAAATTGTTCCCCGATATTGTGGGTCCGCCTTTAAAAGTGCATTTCATTTCGTGATTCGCGAGTCGGAGACTCTTGGCTCCTTTTCTTCAACTCCCACTTCCCAGGATGACGATATGGGTGGGGCCTCCTTTCTGGCCGGCGCTCTCCTTATGTGACCATTGGCTGGGGTCCACGTACTAGCACCTCTCGCTACTCGTGACCTCGCGAGTGGAGTGACGGACTTTGGCATCCTCCCTTCGCGAAGTCCCGAGATGCGATGGTTAGCGCCGGTTGACTTCCTCCGGACACTTCTCGCAACTCGCAATCTCACGCCACCAAAAGACATGGTCTGTCCTATGAACTCACGAACCCTGAGCTCGAGAAAAAGAACTGCGCTTGAACCTCTTGCGATCAACTTCCCTTGCCACTTCGCAAGTGCCTCCCGAAGGATTCCGACCGTTGAATTCCTTAAAACTTTAAGCACTATGCTTGACGAGACTTGGTTAATCTGCAATTGCCCGTCAATCGTTGTTCTGCTCTGTCAGTGAATTCTTTCCGCTGAAGAACGAGACGCACGCTTGCTTGATTTTAAGTCTGAAAAGGAATTCTTTTGTATGTTGTTCTTGGGCGCTCCTCGAGCAACCTGCAGACCCGTGTATCCCAATGCCGAAGACAAGAAATTTTGCTAACATTAGGCTCCATGGGGGATAGAGTCATCCCTGTGATTCTCTAAGGACTCATTTTGCAGTTCCAGTGCCTTGCTGATGGGCTATGGAATCATTTTACTAAGCCGAAACAATAAAGTAAAAGAAAAAAACAGAAAGGAAAATACATAACATAGGAGCCACTGAAGGCTCAGACAAAACATTTTTTAAGAAAATGCCCATTTACTGGGTTGCCGAAAACTTCTTCGCCTTCCAAATCTTGTAGCCGATATGTGTTATTTGAAAAGACTTCAGAGACTCTGAAAGGCCCGATCCACAGGGCTTCAAATTTGTCGTGTTTTCCCTTGTCTTGCTTAGGAGCGTCCCATTTCAGTACCAGGTCTCCTACTTGGAACTCCTCCTTCTTTTCCTTCTTATCGAAGACCTGCTTGATCCTCCGCTGATGGTCCTGAATTCTGATCATTACCTCCTCTCTGGCTTGCTGGACTTCTACCAGCTGATGAATTCTGCAGATCATGTCATTGGGCTCTTCTTGATAATCCTGGAAAAATTTCGCTACGGGAATGGCCAGCTGAGAAGGGAAGACAACTTCTGCTCTGTATACCAACTGGAAGGGGGAGGTACCTATAGATCTCTTTGTAGTCACCCGATCAGCCCATAGGGCGAATTTTAGCTTTGAATTCCAAGCCCTTTTGTTGTCCTCCAATAATATTTTGATGATCTTTATGAGACTTTTATTGGAGGATTCTGCTAAACCATTTCCTTGGGGATAGTATGGGGTAGAGTGAATCAACTTGATTCCAAATTGCTCACAGAACTTAACCAGAGGTTCGGCCTTGAATGAGGTTGCATTATCTGTAACGATCTTTCTTGGGCATCCGAATCTTGTGATGAGGTCTTCCAGGAATCCAATTATTACCTTATGGGAAGTAGTCCTGGTGGGGATAGCTTCAATCCATTTGGTAAAGAAGTCTGTGGCAGTCAAGATCCATCTGTTTTGCCCACTGGAAGAAGGGTGGATTTGTCCAATAAAATCCAGTCCCCATTGATGGAAAGGTCCAGAAACAACTACAGGCTGTAAAGGCAGAGACTTGAGCTAATTTTTTCCTGAAAATATTTGACATGTGATATGGTCTCTAACTCCTATATGGACATCAGCGAACAAAGTGGGCCAGTAGTACCCAGCTCTGAGAATTTTGTGGGCTGTAGTCTTCCAGGAATGGTGCCCTCCACATAGGCCACTGTGAAATTCGACCATGATCCTGTCAGCCTCTGATGGATCCATGCATTTTAAAAGCACCCCCAGGGGGTCTTTCCAGTATAAAATTTGATCAATAAGGCAGTACCTGACTGACCTGAGCTTTAGAGCTCTTGCTTCATTTCTTTGTAAGCCATCTGGGGGCCGCAACTCCTGCAGAAAATATATGACATCCTTATACCAAGGACATCGGGCCAATGGGAGGTCCCCTTGAGGGTCTATTTCAGACAACCGACCCAATTGAATTCCTGAACATTCATTCATGAGACCTACCCCCAAAGCTTGGCAATTAGCTTCAGCCAACAGCTTGGCTAAGCCCTGACCTTTGATCAATTTGGTAGGCCTTATTTCCATGTCAAATTCTAGGATCTTGGTTATCCATTTACCTCTCCTCCCGTCTATGTCGGGCTATACGAAGATGTCCTTCACAGAGGTCGAAGGAACATAAGCGGTCACCTTTGAGTGCAAAACATAGAATCTGAAAGCCTTGAGAGCTTTCACTAAAGCATAGGCCTGTTTCTCCATGATTTCGTACCTGACCTCTGCATCCCTTAATGCCTTGCTGAAAAAGGCGATAGGCTGCTCTCGCCCTTCCTCATTTCTCTGCAACAAGACCGCTGCTACTGTATCAAAAGAAGCGAAGGATAAAATTAGGAAATCCTTGGAATAGTCAGGATTGATCAACACATGTGCTTCAGTCAATGCTCTTTTTATTTGGACAAAAGATTCCCTGGGTTCAGCGGTCCATCTAACTTCATTTCCTTTCTTGAGCATGGTTGTGATGTGTTTCACCAGCTCAGCAAAATTCAAAATGAACCTCCTCATAAAATTAATCTTCCCCCAAAAGGCCTGAACCTCCTTTTTAGATCTGGGAAGTGACAGGGCCCGAATTGCTTCCACTCTGCTAGGGTCAATCCTTACTCCTTCCGCTGATACTATATGGCCTAATAACTTCCCCTCCTCCATAGAAAATAAAGACTTCTTGGGGTTTAGGGAAAGGCCGAATCTTCGACACTTTGAGAAAACTCTCCTCAGGTGACAGCAGTGCCCTTGGTCGGACCTTGAAAAGACTGTTATGTCATCCAGATATATCACTACAAATTTGTCTTTCTCCCCGATGAAGGCTATGTCCATGGCTCGCTGAAACGTCGCTCCTGCATTCATCAGTCCAAATGGCATTTTGGCATACATGAATGTGCCACAAGGAGTGGTGAAGGCCGTCTTTTCTCTGTCCTCAGGCATGACCGATATCTGATTATAACCAGAGAAACCATCGATCATGGAGATCCTAGATGCGTCGGTTACTCTCTGCAATATGTGTTCCATGTTGGGTAGGGGATAATTGTCCTTCTTTGAGCTCCTGTTCAGGTTCCTGAAATCAACACATAGTCTAATTTCCCCACTTTTCTTCCTTACCGGGACCAAATTGGCCACCCAATCGGAATATCTCAAGGGGACAATGATTTGAGCATCCAACAGCTTCTTCACTTATTTTTCCATAACAGGCAGCAACATGGGATTTATCGGTCTTAGCTTCTTCTTGAATGGCTTAGCCTCTTCTTTCAGTGGGATCTTGTGTTCAATGACAGACGTATCATATGTCTTGAGGTTTTCGTAAGTCCATGCGAACACATCAGCAAATTTTTTCAACAACTCAGCATATTCGGTCCTCTATTCTGTGGTCAAACTGCTTGACAGCTTGACAAACTTAGGCTCCTCCGATGTTCCAATGTTGCACTCGGCTGCATCAATGTCTTCATCCAAATCCCTACCCTTCACTGCCACATCATTTCCATCGAACAATCTTTCTAAAGGAACAAGTACCCTCGGAATGTGATTGCTAGGCAGCTGAATAATTTGGTGGTTAGCAATTTTGTTTAAAAACGCCCCGGGGTGAGAGTTATCTTCTATATCAGGATCCTGATCAATGTGCAACGCAAAAAACTCATCAATAGATTGGAGAAATTTCTCGATTTCTAGATCATCCTCGAATACCTTCCAATGCTTGACATTGTCTAGTACAAAGGGCCTATATTTTATCTCAACATCATATTTGACCATAGGTGGTTGAGGGACCTTGAACTGGCTAGCTGAAACAGCGAAAGAATCGGCCACAGCATTATCCTCCCTTGGAATAAAAGAGATGTTGAAGGCTGAGAAGAAATTGTCAATTAGGTCCCATACCTCATCCCTGTAATTTCTGAGCCGAGGGTGCTTAGCCTGATAAGCGTTTCTGACCTGTTGGACCACCAACTCTGCATCATCGAACACAACTACTTCCTGAATTCCCATCTCCCTCGAAAATCTTAGTCCTAGAACAAGGGCTTCATACTCTGCCACATTATTGGTGGTTTCAAATTCCAATTTGCATGACAGAGATACAGTTTCCTAGGCAGGTGACACAAAAAACACCCCAGCACTAGCGCCTTCCCTGGAACAGGCTCCATCAAAAAACATCTTGCAAACAGGGGTGATGGAGGGAGGAACCTCAGGGGAAACAATGGGCTTCTTTCTGAGTTCAAGGGGAGGCTCGGGAGCATGGGTGAGCTGCAATAAACTGGAACCTAAATCAATGTCCAAGGCCAAAATGGGATGGTTGGTAGGATTGGCTTCATCACTGATTATATAGGCCAGTTGGGCTTCTCTGTAT
>SNQJ01S0064710.1:30757-52997 GCA_010110895.2 Picea sitchensis
CCATAAGGGGACCACTTTGGAGTTCATCCATATTTACTTCTTATCAACCATGACAAAACAATAATGAGTCATATTTACATCAAACACTATTGGTTCCATTACCCAAAACTTTGTGCTATGGGTCTTTCTTCAAGAGTTGACATAAATGACAACCAACCTTAATCAACAGATTCAAATCTACACAGATTTATTTAAGGAATTTTGCGATGTGTTTACCTGGTCTTATGAGGAAATTCTAGGCATAGATCCAAGATTCGTCGAACACAAAATCACGAAATATCCTGATGCTAAGCTGGTCCGGAAGAAGCTTCGTCTAGTCAATCCTAGGAAAGAAAAAACTATTAAGGCTAAAGTAGAGAAACTACTCCAAGTTGGTTTCATCTACCTCATCCAACTGACTCAATGGGTGTCAAATCCCATTCCAGTCAATAAAAACAAGGTACGATTCTCGTATGTACGGACTACCATGATTTGAACAAGGCCTGTCCAAAACACAATTTCCCCACGCCATTTATTGACCAGATAGTCGATGAATGTGCAAGTTGTGAAGCCTTTTCTTTCATGGATCATTTTTCAGGATACAATCAGATACAGATAAATCCCAAAGACCAACACAAAACCACTTTCATCTGTCTGTGGGGTACATTTTCTTATCGGAAGATGACTTTTGGTTTGAAACATGCTGGAGCTATGTTTTAGCGGGCCATGTCTTTTTCTTTCCATGACCTCAAACACATTTTTGATGCCTATGTCGATGATTTAGCATCACAATCTCACAAGAGAGATGATCATTATGCACACCTTCGACTTATCTTTGAGTGATGTCGTTACTACCGGATCCGCTTGAATCCAAACAAATGCAGTTTTTGCATCACATCGGGTCATTTCCTTGGTTTCATTGTTTCGGAAATAGGGATCATGGTCGATCCTCTAAAGGTTGAGGAAATAGTTCAGTTGCCTCCCCCATGCACAATCCCTCAGCTTCAGAGCCTATAGGGAAAAGTGAACTTTTTACGTCATTTCATCGCGAACTATGTTGAGATCACAAAGGGTTCCATGCGTTTATTGAAGGACATTCCTTTCCATTGGGACGAAGCCACTCAATGCTCTTTTGAAGCATTGAAACATGCCCTCACGTCTACCCCTCTGCTTCGGCCACCCAATTATAATAAATATTTCTTATTGTACTTGTCCACTGCAGAGTCAACCATTGGTATGGTCTTGGTTCAAGAGGATGATTTTCTCTCAGAATATGTGATTTATTACCTGAGTCGAGGTTTGGTTGGAACTGAACTCAATTATTCTTACATTGAAAAACTTGTGTTGGCAGCAGTTCATGATGTCCAATGGTTCCGTCATTACATCTTGTTTCGCAAGACCACTGTCATTGTTGTTGTGAATCCGTTTCAATATGTGTTGACACGATGTGTAATTGGCGGAAATATAAATAGATGGATAGTTATCCTCCAGGAATTTAACTTGGATTTTGTTTTGGCGAAATCCAAAAAGTCGTTCATCTTTGTGGAACTCATTTCAGAACTTCCAGTCGAATCAGGTGATGTTATACTGAAAGAGTCACCTATCAAAGGAGACATGTTTCTGATCGCGTCTTCGACCCCTGTTATGGAGATATCCTAGTCTATCTCCATAATTTGAAGTGCCCTACCTCTGCTTCTCGTGATGGGTGTAGCCATATATGCCATTAGGCCAAAAACTATCTCATAGTCAAGGACACTCTATATCGTCAAGGTGTAGATTGCATCCTTCACCGGTGTCTCTCCCATGAAGAAGCAGAAATTGTTCTTAACGATTGCCACATTGGAGCATGTGGCGGTCATTTTTCTAGGTTGGAAACAACCAAAAACATTCTACGATCTGGTTAATTTTGGCCGACATTAATCAAATATTGTGTTGAATCGGTCAAGAAGTGCCACCTGTGTTATATCTTCTCTCGGAAGATGAGGGCACACCCTTCTCCCATGTTTCCCGTCATCACAGTTGGTCCCTTCACCAAGTGGGGGATTGATTACGCTACATTCAACCCTCCTTCTGCAAGGGGGCACTGTTATATCATCGTAGCAGTAGACTACTTCAGGAAGTGGGTCGAAGCTATGCCAATGTTTAAAGATGATGGCAAGACTGCATCTCTCTTTTTGTTTAACCAGATAATAGAAAGGGTTGGTATCCCGAGAGAGATTGTCACTGACCATGGCAGTCACTTTCAAAACAAAATGATGTTTAAGTTAACATCAAAGAATCGGTTGAGGCAAGAAAATTCATCACCCTACTACCCACAAGTGAATGGTCAGGTGGAAGCTGTGAATAAACCCCTCAAGACTATTTTATAGTGAACGATCAATTTGGCCAGGTCAAATTGGCATTTTATGTTGTACTCGACATTATGGGACTACCAAACCTTTGTTAAGACTACAACCGGTTTCTCACCTTTTCAACTTGTTTACGGGATGGAAGCAGTCTTGCCTATAGAGTGACAAATCCTCTCTCTAAAGTTGGCATTACAATTACTGCTAGACACTTCACCGCTTAAAGAGGGTTTATTATATCTTGAGTAGCTTGATGAGCAGCGTCGGGATGCAGCCTTGGCTAACGAGGTTCACAAACATAAAGTCAAGTGTCAGTATGATTGGTCTGTTCGTCCTCATATTTTCTCTGAAGGTGACCTTGTCCTAGTCTATGACCAAGATAAGGAGCCCCTAGGGGCAGGCAATTTCAAACCCATGTGGTTCAGACCTTTCATTGTGAAGGAGGTTCTAAAGAAGGGCGCTTATAGTCTGGTGTATTTTTAGGGAAATTCTTTGGCGGAGCCTAGAAATGGGCTCTACCTCAAGAAGTATTACTCATAGGTGGGTTGCCTTGGGTGACTTCTTGTAACATATGTATAGATCTTGTACATTGTTCTTTCAGTTTTTGTCTTTTGGTTTTATGGATGTGTCATTTTTTATGTCGCCTTTTTCACTATGGCAGATGTCAAGTGAATCAGAGTTGTTCATTGGGTTTGCGAATGACGCTAGCCGACACAGTCGGAGGCTTGGATCCGCAGCCTGCGTGATTTTCACACCTCAGGGCCAGTTGCTATCTTCAGGAGGTATCTGTTTAGGTGACGCCACAAACAATGTTGTCGAATGCAATGCAGTTCTAGAGTTTGTTCATGATGCTTTGTCGCATGATATCTCTCACCTCCGAGTCTACTTAGACACTCAATTGGTTGTATCCCAGTTAAATAGGGTTTACCGCATTCACGATCTGACTCTACACCGGTGATTCCTTAGGGTACGTCTCTTAGAATGAAGCTTTGATTACATTACATATATCCATGTTCCTAGGATATTGAATCAAATCACATATACTCTAGCTAATCATATATTAGATTGGCATTTTTCACACATGTAAACCAAATCACACACACGCACATGTAAATACATTTGTTAAATATATGTAATCCATAAGATGAAAAAAGATAAAAAGATCCATATATGTATCAAAAAATATTAGAGTACATGGGTGGGCGCAAGTGCCTCAAAAATATGTCCAATCAGAGTCACGGGTCTTATGCCCTAAAAAATATACAAAAAGTGCTCTTGGCACGTAAGTAGCCTAGCCTAGCTAAGGGTGGGGCCTGTTGGCCCTTCCGTAGTGAACAACGACATTTTCAAAACTTCAAAAGAGCTGGACCCAGGTCTGTGGCACCCCAACTACATGAGGTTGCATCGATGGTGACAGGTCCTCGATCTCTTCCATTGGGACTGTGCGAGTGAGCGCGGTAAGGTTCCACTCCACCCGTATCAAAACTCTATCATCCTCTCCGGCTGGAGGCCCCCCTACTACTTTTGGTCATGCCTCTGGTTGAGGACATCGCCTAGTCCTCCCGAAATCTGTTGGACGCACTAGTCCCACATCTGCACATACCGGATATAGACTTGCCAGATACTATGGTACACAAAAAAAATGATATATATATATAAAAAAAAAAGTTAAANAAAAACAAGCATACCTAACTCTCCTCACTCTAGTTCAGGAGGTACGGCCATGTTAGGGTCCCTAAAGAAGTCGATCCTAGCATAGGGGTAGTCCTCCATCACCAGAATCATCCTAGACCACCAGTCAAAAAACTTGTCATCGAAGGCCTCAATGGTCCTCCCCCCCCCCTTGTCGTGGCAACAACATCGCCCATCTGCATAGCGCTGGGAGAGTGGCCTCGTTCCCTTGTATAGTCTCTCGAGGACTGATGTTGGGTAACCTCTCAAAGAAGAAAGAGCACAAAATGGTCCTAAACCCGAAGTTCGTATGCACCTTCACTCGACAATCTGTCAACTATCGTTTCATGCATGTCAGCATGGTTGTGCTCCAGTCAAAAATTTGTGCATTTAAGCACTGAACTGCACAATGCATGTGCGTCTGGGAAGCCTGATACAAAGATGTGGATAGAGTGATCCACCGAATGAGTAGAAAAATCGCTTTCAGTGGTAGGTTGTTGATCTTATGAATAGGCACCTAAGAACCTACTTTCTTAGTAGCAGTCGTGCAGTGGAGTCCAATCAACTCCTCGATGTTGTGTGGCCCATGGGGAAAAATGTGTAGGTTGACTGGTTCCCTTCTCCTTGAGAGGCCAGTCAGAAAATAGATGTCCTCAGTCGTCGGAGTCAACGACTTTCCCTTGAGCATGAATGCATCTGCATTCAGATGCCAGTAATCTACCAAGGAATTAAGTAGCCTGGGTTGTGCCCTCATGAATGGACACTGGAATAATTTTAGCAACCCACATTGTGCTAAGACAATGACAACAGTGGTGTCTTCTGAGACCAAAAAATCAAATTCCTCATGTTCCCTCTCTCTGCAATGAACATACATCCTCGAAACACACAAAAAAATGGAGATTTGACTCTTGCATTCCTTTTTTTCCCACTTATTGAGGGTGCACATGGGTTGTATTGAGGACAATCGTGTGTACACGTAGGTAGTTTCTCTTCTGCCCATGTGCAGACGTGGGCTATGCTTTGATAGCCTGCGTACATGCAGGGATGACCCTTTTAAAGGTCAGCACCCCCTCCCCCAAAAAAAAATACAAAAAGGAGGAATGGAAATGTACGAGGGGCTAATTTGTACTTATTTGTTCCAAGAAGAAGTTCATTTCATCCACTGAAGCTCCCAGAATCAACTCTTTTGACAAAGGGATGTTTTTTGACTTTTGGTCAATTCTCAATTCGTAATAGTGATAATGAACTGCCAAACATCTATTTATAGACTTTTTTGGCCCTTTTTGTCATTTTTTTGAACCCTTTTGTCATTTTTTCTAACTTAAAATTCATTTAGTATGGTTCATGAGTTTCTTATGGAATGTTACGATAAGTGTTAGTTTGGGTATTGGGAAACATTTTGAAGAGTTGGGTGATTTTAAAGGTCTTTTGGTAAAAAGTCATTTTTTCAACTTTGTGCATGTATGTTAGGTTTCCACCTCCACTTGTTGCACCTCGTTGTCTTTTCCGCTTTGCCGTAGGATCTATCCCACTGAATTGAGACATGGAACCCTCACTCTTTATTTAGAAGTGTCATAATTTAGTGGTAGAGACTACTTTCACATGGATGCCCTAGGTAGATCCTGGTTTCATTTTGGTGTCCATGCCGTCACTAATGACTATAGGCTCGAGAGTCCTTATTAAGTTTTTCCTGATTACAAGTATCAGCTTTATTTGCATGATTCATTATCACTCTTCCTCACCCTCAGGACTCCCAAAACACAATGTGTCTTCTTTTAAGACCTTTTAAGACCCTCTAAATATGAAAAGATTGTCGAGCGATATTGTTTCCCTTCACGCTTGCTAAACTGAAATTTGAAGGCACATCTGTCTGACGATAGTTTACCCCTTTTTCGGTCCAGATGGTCAAAAGTATGAACAAAGGTATACTCTAAGAACCTTGGTTCTCTAGAAGAGTATTCTCAGGTATAGATTTACCCCTTTTTCAGGCCCAAGGGACTAAAACTTACGAAAATGGACCTCCATGGAGTCCATAGTTAACCTCTTTTCAGACTCCCTAAAATTGAAAAGAGAGACGAGTGACCTTGTTTCTTCAAACTTGTTAAATTGGTCTAGAATAACATCCATTACAAAGTCCATAGTTAAGATCTTTTTAGACTCCTTAAAAATGAAAAGATTGTCGAGTGATATTGTATTTGTCACACTCATTAAAATGACTTTGAATAGACATTTTTTCGGTGCTAGTTTACCCCTTTTTCGAACCGACTAGACTACTTTCGAAAAAGCTACCCCAGTGGAGTCTCCTTTTACGCTTTTTGAGACTCTCTAAAAATTAAAAAACGCCAATATTACCTTATCTAGGTTCGCTAAAATCATATCGAAGGACATTATCATTGTGTCTCATTAATCTCATTTACATTACTGCATCTTTGGCCTAATGTCGGCTCCATGTTTCTCTCAATTGAACCATCTAAAGCATGCCTTATACACAAGCCTTGTAGCACTTTGCCTCTGCATCTTGACACCTTAACCCATGGAGGATTTTTCCTGAGTGTCCTTTTCCTGCATATGTCCCCTTCCTCTAAGCATCAATGTGTTCCTTGTGCTTGGAACTAGTATGCCTATGACACTCGATCGTCCTTTGTAATGTAGAATTCTTTATTCTTTTTCAAGCTTCCCAAAATTATTGAAAAAGACAAAAAAATCAAATATACCCCAAAAAGAGGAAGGGAACAGTATTTTATTTTTGGTGATAGCACAATGAGTCACCCTTGGACAAATAACATCCTTTCGTTTGTCCAAGGGAAGTCTTACTAAACTTGAGTCGGCCCTTCTGCAGTTTGTCTCCCGTCCTCATGCTTGGCCATCCCGAAAGACCAATCAATTCCTTTCTCAAAATCAATGAAGTTCTATGCCTGATCATCTAGATCCTCTTGTCTGTTACCAACGAGTCATCAAAGACCTCTGGGTAGTGAATTTGTACACTCATATTACACTCCTACTTGAGTTTTGAAGATTCTTAAGTTGTTGCTCGAACTTTAAAGGCCTCATCTCCAGCCATCAAGCATCATTGGCTTCTTAAAAATGGATACTATACATGAATATATTTTTTATTTTGAGATGTAGAGCCACTGTGCATTGCTCTTGGCGACACTTTATATAGTTATATGACATGGATCTGTAGCGTATTTGATTAGTAGCCATGATTTTATTTCATCCTAAGCATGGGTATGCCCGCCTCGATGAGACAAATTGTTATTTTTGCAAATGGCAGCTCTTGAACTACGGTCCCTGGGCTCACTTGCATTGTATAGTGGTGAATATTTGTAATGTATTTTGGCCATAAGATTCTCTTCTGACCTCACACATTAGGGGGAATCTTTTATAACCCTAAATTGTACATGACATGCATACCTGGCATCAGGCCATATAACTTGCTATCTTTACCAAGCCATTATTGAGATACTCTTCTAAAAACCATCATTCTAAAGGTGTGCATGCCTTGAACCATTACTGCCCGTGTACACACGCTTGTTGAGCCACTACAACCCACGTACACTCACAGAATACCGCAAAATGTGGAAATTTTCATAGAATACTGGTTTTTGGGCCATTACTTAATCGTTTGACTGCCCATAGCCAGTCACCCCAACTGTTATAGTCATTTTTGGCCTATAAAAGAAGGGGTTGGGGTCCCATTGCAAAGGGAAGCATGAGAGGAAATAAAATATCACCATTTTACCAATCCCCCTTTGACCCAATTGTAAAACCCTTACCATTTCCCTAAGAGATAATTGAAGAGGAGAAGAAGACATGGAAGTAGTTGGTGCATGGTGAAGAGGAGCCCAAGACCAAGTTAAAGGAGCAGTGTTGGTCTCATGTTGTATGTGACTTTTGTGAGATTCATATAAAGAAGTACATTTTCCATCCCGCCAAATGACGTCTTGAACTTATATGATTTGTTTAGATTTCTTGTTTATGATGTCTAACCCACTAATCCATATGTAGAATGCATGCTTGTAGTTTCTTGTTTGTCTTTTGATGAATGCAGGCCAGCCTTGGGAGGAGATTTGCAGTCAGGAAACAACCAAGCGCAAATGGATTGACACCATACACAGAGTTTAAGGTAGGACTACCAGATCCCTCTCTCTTGTCTTTTATGTATGATTGTGGGGTAATGTTGGGATAGTGATAAAAAGTAGGAGACTTTATACAGTTAGATCTGCCTACACTTTAGGCCCTTTGTGTAGTACGTAGAGGGTTTTTTCCACTATAGAATTATCACTAAAGTTTATCTTAATAGAGGGATGAATCACTTTGTGCGATTTGAAATAAAAAATCTTGGGTGAATTAAAAATGTTTATTACTGCAGTGATAAAAAAAATTGAAACCTATCTTCATAAAATTGTAGCTAAACAAGTAACACTGCTCCACAAAATTCAAACCCTTCTTTCAGAAAACTCTATTTAACAAATAATGCTTATGTCTAGAGTTTGATCCCATAGCTACAGTGGATCTACATCATCTACAAGAATTTGGACTCTGATCTTTTTCAGTGTTTCTCTCTCTTGTGATGTCATGTCGTATAAATTGGAATCTGAATCTTCATGACATCCTGTGATGAGGGTGAAGAGGTTAGTATATTGTGAATAAGGACAACTTAATAGATTATCAAACCCTAAAACCATCACATATGGCATTTCAACAATGAAAGTAAATCCTTAAAAATAAGAGTGATTAAATCAATTGAACCTCTGACGAAAGTAAAGACCTAAAATGGAAGAGTGTACATTGGCATTTTTCTCTATACATTTTATTTTCTAACAACCATTTCTTTTAAACCTTTTCAAATTTTGATATTTACATATTTCTTTTACATGGTTCATGTTACCTACCTGTGTTCTTCATAGGAATTGGAGGCACATTGGCATTTTTCTCTATACATTTTATTTTCTAACAACCATTTCTTTTAAAACTTTTCAATTTTCAATATTTACATAGTTCTTCTACATGGTTCAGGTTACCTACTTGTCTTCTTCACAGGAATTGGAGGCACATTTTCATTTTTCTCTATACATTTTATTTTCTAACAACCATTTCTTTTAAACCTTTTCAATTTTTGATATTTACATAATTCTTCTACATGGTTCATGTTAGCTACCTATCTTCTTCACAGGAATTGGAGGCAAATTGTAGGAAATACATATACATCCTCGGAAAAATCCCGAACAACCCCAACCATGATGCAAGCTTGCCTAACCCTGGAGGATCCATAGATTTGAATCTACAACCTCATAACAAACAAAGAACGGATCCAGAGAGTTGAACCTAAGAACTCATAACAAACAGAGAACCAAAGGCTTGGAAATTGAAGATCCAACGAACTGGGTGAGATAAAACAAATGCTTTATTATACCACTAAGTAAAACATTAGATGGTATGAGTTGCTTGCATGGCATATATAGGGATGCTATCCACCATTCCTACAAATAAAAGCACACCAGAAACCATAACACAGGAAATCGAGATTTAAAAAGCACTTTCAAATTCATTGTAACCAGATTCAACGTTCCAGGGTGGCCTCATTTAGGAAAAGATCATGGAAACCCTTTCAGTGGATCAACTTGTATTGAACACCATATATGTGAATGAAAATTCATCGATGGCCTTCAACTATTTTGACAATCCAATGGACTTGCAACTGCGCGTGCACGAATTTCTTGCATGGCATAGATATGGTTGTTGGTCGTTGTTCATCCAAAGAAAAGGACACCAAAAGTCATAGCATAGGCAATAGAGAATAAAAAAGCACTACTGGATTCAACATAACCAGATTAAGCATTCCACGGAGGCTTCGTTATAGAAAATATCATGGGACTCCTTTCAACAGGTTTCCATGGGACTCCTTTCAATGGGTCGACTTGTGCTAACACCATAGATGTGGACAACAATCCCTGAGTGACCTTCAACTATTTTGACGATGTGGTGGACTTGCAATTGTTAGTGCTAGGCATGAGAACCATCTAGAAAATAGTAAAGTCTCCATGGTATAGCAATTTCATGTATCCATAGACTTTCGTTGCATCCATAGTGAACATAGCGATCAATTTCTCGGTGAACCTCCTCCGAGCACAACAATGATTCCTCGTCTCTGGAACAAGTTTTCAGGTACAATGTTATGACCATTTGGCATTACCTTGGGGGCTCTCGGGTGGAATAGGTTTGCACGACATTACCCTAATAGTTCCTGAGTGGAAAGTGTGGTGGACAAAAATTACAGGGTTGTTGGCATAGACATTCTGAGAGTCATAGTTAATAGTTCCACCTTCAATAACTCTTCATGCACCAATCCTCAAGCTACTCTCATAATGTTGGTTTGTATAACTAATTCCCAGCACAACATCCATTTTCTGTGTTAAGATAAAATTATTAGGCTTAATTATCCAACTATCATTAATCGAAGAAGTTAGAAAGACAAAATAATATGGAGTAATGATTACGTTACTCAACACTCCTCCTTAATTACATTCATTGAATTCTTGAACGTGTATCACTTCTAAATTCATCTATCCTTGTTGAGTTTAGTTCCTATTGGTGTATGTTGTCATGCAATTTTTCATTGTTGTCTCAACACTATCACCATCCTTCCTTCTACTAGGATTTTTTCACTATGGGCTTCATCTTTGAACTTGCTTCCTCCTTCCTTTTGCACCTGTAGAAAAAAAAATGATCATTGATGTCCATATAAAAATAAATCCATCTACCAATATACATGAGCACCATCCATTATACTTTTCAATTCTCTATGAATAAAAAAACCCTAAATCAAAAAAACATAAATGTTGTAAAAAGTCTTGAATCACAGTAAAAAACCTTAAAAACCAAAGCATAGTAAAAAAGTTAAATTCATTAAAACACTTAAATCGAAAATGAATGGTTATCATTATGTTAATCATTTTAATCACCCATTTTAATGACAAATTGACATCTTTTGTCATACAAGGAAGTTAATGCTTGAAATCACAACCTTTCATTCATTGTGATGACTAACAATTTTGCATTCAAAAATTAGATTTTTTCCTAACCATCTCACATTCTGAGATTACAATCCATCTCACATTCTCCCATTTAATTGAAGATTTAACTTCTCCAATTCAACATCAAGCTAGAATATGAGTACATTTTTCACCATCCTACCTACCCTAGTTGTTTATTACACAACTTGATGCCACATCCTCTCTATGCATAAGAGGGAAACACCATGCACTATGGTGCTTCTTATATGATTGAATTTCAGGGATTACAACAATTCATCGGTGGCCTTAAACTATTTTGACAATCCAGTGGACTTGCAATGACTCGTGTATGAGTTTCTTGCATGGCATGGATAGGGTTGTTGGTCGTTTCTCCTCCAAAGCAAAGGACACTAGAATTCATAGCACAGGCAATAGAGAATAAAAAAGCACTAATGGATTCAACATAACCAGATTAAGTGTTCCACGAAGGCTTCATTATGGAAAAGATCATGGGACTCCTTTCAATGGGCCGACTTGCTCTGACACCATAGATGTGGACAACAATCCATCAATGACCTTCAACTATTTTGATGATCTGGTGGATTTGTAATTGTTCGTGTTGGGCGTGAGAACCATCTAGAAGATAGCAAAGTCTCTATGGTATACCAAGTTCATGTACCCATAGAATTTTGTTGCATCCATAGTGAACTTAGAAATCAATTTCCCAATGAACCTCCTCTGAGCACAACAATGATTCCTTGTCTGTGGAATGGGTTTTTAGGGATGATGTTATGATCGTTTGGCATTACCTTGGGGGCTTTCGGGTGGAATAGGTTTGCACGACACTATTATGGCCATTTGGCATTACCAAGGAGGTTCCCGAGTGGAAAGTGTTGTGGACAAAAATTATAGGGTTCTTGGCATAGACATTCTTAGATTCATAGTTAATGGTTACACCTTCAATAACTCTTCAGGCACGAATCCTCAAGCTATTGTCATAATGTTGGTTTGTAGAACTAATTTCCAACACAACATCCATACATCCATTTTCTATGTTAAGATAAAAATATTAGGCTGAACTGTCCAACTATCATTAATTGAAGAAGTTAGAAAGACAAAATAATATGCAGGAGTGATTACGTTACTCTAACGCTCCTCCTTAATTATATCCATTGAATTCTTCAACGTGCATCACTTATAAATTCATCTATCCTTGATGAGTTCATGTTGTTATAGGTGTATGTTGCTTTGAAATTTTTCATTGTTGTCTCAAGACTATCACTAGCCTTCCCTTATACTAGGATTTTTTCACTATGGGATTCATCTTTGAACTTGATTCCTCCTTCCTTTTTCACCTACAGAAAAAACTGATCATCGATGTCCATATAAAAAGAAATTCATCTACCGAGATAGATGAGCACCATCCATTGTACTTGTCATTTCTCTATGAATCATTTTCACCTAAATGGTTCATCAACACATTAGACTCCCCCTTAATCATAACTTGGTCATTCACAGACCAACTGACACCTATAAGGGAAATAGGAGGAGACTGAGTAAAAAAACCCTAAATCAGAAAATCCTAAATGTAGTAAAAATTCTTGAATCACAGTAAAAAACCTTAAAAACCAAAGCATAGTAAAAAATTTAAATTCAGTAAAACACTTAAATCTAAAATGAATCATTATCATTATGTTAATCACCTTAATCACCCATTTTAATGACAAACTGACATATTTTGTTATACAAATGAAATACCGCCAATCTTACCTTATCTGGGCTTGTTAAAATCACATCAAAGGACGTTATCATTGTGTCTTATTAATCTCATTTGCATTCCTGCGTCTTTGGCCTAATGTCAGCTCCATGTTTCTCTCAACTGAACCATATAAAACATGCCTTATACACAAGCCTTGTAGAACTTTTCCCTTGCGTCTTGACACCTTAACCCATGGAGGATTTTTCCTGAGTGTCCTCTTCCTGCATATGTCCCCTTGCTCTGAGCATCAATGTGTTCCTTGCACTTGGAACTAGTATGTCTGCGATACTCGATCTTCCTTTGTAATGTAGCATTCTTTATTCTTTTTCAAGCTTCCCAAAATTATTGAAAAAGAAAAAAAAAACAAATATACCCCAAAAAGAGGAAGGGAACATTATTTTATTTTTGTTGATAGCACAATGAGTCACCCTTAGACAAATCACATCCTTCCGTTTGTCCAAGGGAAGTCTTACTAAACTTGATTCGGTCCTTCTGCTGTTTGTCTCTTGTCCTCATGCTTGGCCATCTGAAAAGACTAATCAATTCCTTGCTCAAAATCAATGAAGTTATATGCTTGATCATCTAGATCCTCTTGTTTGTTACCGACGAGTCGTCGAAGACCTCTGGGTAGTGAATTCGTACACTCATATTACACTCCTACCCAAGTTTTGAAGATTCTGAAGTTGTTGCTCAAACTCTGAAGGCTTCATCTCCAACCATCAAGCATCATTGGCTTCTTAAAAATGGATACTATACATGCATATATTTTTTATTTTGAGATGTAGAGCCACTGTGTATTGCTCTCGGCGACACTTTATATAGTTATATGACATGGATCTGTAGTGTATTTGATTAGTAGCCATGATTTTATTTCATCCCAAGCATGGGTATGCCCACCTCAGTGAGACAAATTGTTATTTTTGAAGATGGCACCTCTTGAACTCCGGTCCTTGGGCTCACTCGCGTTGTACAATGGTGAATATTTGTAATGTATTTTGGCCATAAGATGCTCTTCTAACCTCACACATTAGGGTGAATCTGTTATAACCCTAAATTGTACCTGACATTAGGCTATCTAACTTGCTATCTTTACCAAGCCATTATTGAGCAGCTCTTCTAAAAACCATCACTCTAAAGGTGTACGCGCCCCGCACCATTACTGCCCACATACACACGCTTGCTGAGCCACTACAACCCATGTACACTCACATAATACAGCGAAATGTGGAAATTTTCATAGGATACTAGTTTCTGGAACATTACTTCACTGTTTGACTACCCATAGACAATCACCCCAACCGTTTTTGTTGTTTTTGGCCTATAAAAGAAGTGGTTGGGGTCCCATTGCAAAGGGAAGCACGAGAGCAAAGAAACACTAGCCATTTTATCAATCCCCCTTTGCCCCAATTGTAAATCCCTTACCATTTCCCTAAGAGATAATTGAAGAGGAGAAGAAGACGTGGAAGAAGTTGGTGCATGGTGAAGAGGAGCCCAGGACCAAGTTCAAGGAGCAGTGTTGGTCTCATGTTGTAAGTGACTTTTGTGAGATTAATATAAAGAAATACTTTTTCCGTCCCGCCAAATGATGTCTTGAACTTATATGATTTGTTTACATTTCTTGTTTATGATGTCTAACCCACTAATCCATATGTAGAATGCATGCTTGTAGTTTCTTGTTTGTCTTTTGATGAATGCAGGCCAGCCTTGGGAGGAGATTTGCAGTCAGGAAACAACCAAGCACAAATGGATTGACACCATACACAGAGTTTAAGGCAGGACTACCAGATCCCTCTCTCTTGTCTTTTATGTATGATTGTGGGGTAATGTTGGGATAGTGATACAAAGTAGGAGACTTTATACTGTTAGCTCTTACTACACTTTAGGCCCTTTATGTAGTTCGTAGAGGGGTTTTTCCACTATAGAATTATCACTAAGGTTTATCTTAATAGAGGGATGAATCACTTTGTACGATTTGAAATTAGAAATCTTGGGTGAATTAAAAATGTTTATTACTGCAGTGATAAAAAAAATTGAAACCTATCTTCATAAAATTGTAGCTAAACAAGTAACACTACTCCACAAAATTCAAACCCTTCTTTCAGAAAACTCTATTTAACAAATAACTCTTATGTCTGGAGTTTGATCCCATAGCTACAGTGGATCTACATCATCTACAACAGTTTGGATTTTGATCTTTTCAGTGTTTCTCTCTCTTGTGGTGTCGTGCCATATAAATTGGAATCTGAATCTTCATGACATCCTGTGATGAGGGTGAAGAGGTTAGTATATTGTGAATAAGGACAACTTAATAGATTATCAAACCCAAGAACCATCACATATGGCATTTCAACAATGAAAGTAAATCCTTAAAAATAAGATTGATTAAATCAATTGAACCTCTGATGAAAGTAATGACCTAAACTGGAAGAGTGTACATTGGCATTTTTCTCTATACATTTTATTTTCTAACAACCATTTCTTTTAAACCTTTTCAATTTTTGATATTTACATATTTCTTCTACATGGTTCATGTTACCTACCTGTGTTCTTCACAGGAATTGGAGGCACATTGGCATTTTCTCTATACATTTTATTTTTTAACAACCATTTCTTTTAAAACTTTTCAATTTTCAATATTTACATAGTTCTTGTACATGGTTCATGTTACCTACTTGTCTTCTTCACAGGAATTGGAGGCACATTGGCATTTTTCTCTATACATTTTATTTTCTAACAACCATTTCTTTTAAACATTTTCAATTTTTGATATTTACATACTTCTTCTACATGGTTCATGTTAGCTACCTCTCTTCTTCACAGGAATTGGAGGCAAATTGTAGAAGAATTAGAGGCAAATTGTAGGAAATACATATACATCCTCGGACAACTCCCAACCATGATGAAAACTCGCCTAACCATAGAGGATCCTAAGAGTTGAATCTACGACCTCATAACAAACAAAGAACGGATCCAGAGAGTTGAACCTACGAACTCATAACAATTAGAGAACCAAAGGCTTGGAAATTGAAGATCCAACCAACTGGGCAAGTTAAAAAAAATGCTTTATTATACCACTAAGTAAAACATTAGATGGTACGAGTTGCTTGCATGGCATATATAGGGATGCTAGACACCATTCCTACAAATAAAAGCACACCAAAAACCATAACACAGGCAATCGAGATTAAAAAAGAACTTTCAAATTCATTGTAACCAGATTCAATGTTGCATGGTGGGCTCATTTAGGAAAAGATCATGGAACCCCTTTCAGCAGACCAACTTGTATTGAACACTATATATGTGAACGAAAATTCATCGATGGCCTTCAACTATTTTGACAATCGAGTGGACTTGCAATCGCACGTGCACGAATTTATTGCATGGCATAGATATGGTTGCTGGTCATTGTTCATCCAAAGAAAAGGACACCAGAAGTCATAGCATAGGAAATAGAGAATAAAAAAGAACTACTAGATTCAACATAACTAGATTAAGCATTCCACGGAGGCTTCGTTCTGGAAAATATCATGGGACTCCTTTCAACAGGTTTCCATGGGACTCCTTTCAATGGGAAGACTTGTGCTAACACCATAGATGTGGACAACAATCCCTGAGTGACCTTCAACTATTTTGACGATCTGGTGGACTTACAATTCTTCATGCTATGCATGAGAACCATCTAGAAAATAGTAAAGTCTCCATGGTTTAGCAATTTCATGTACCCATAGACTTTTGTTCCGTCCATAGTGAACATAGCGATCAATTTCCCGGTGAACCTCCTCCGAGCACAACAATGATTCCTCGTCTCTGGAACAGGATTTTAGGTACAATGTTATGACCGTTTGGCATTACCTTGGGGGCTCTCGGGTGGAATAGGTTTGCATGGCATTACCCTAAAGGTTCATGAGTGGAAAGTGTGGTGGACAAAAATTACAGGGTTGTTGGCATAGACATTTTGAGAGTCATAGTTAATGGTTCCACCTTCAATAACTCTTCATGCACCAATCCTCAAGCTACTCTCATAATGTTGGTTTGTAGAACTAATTCCCAACACAACATCCATTTTCTGTGTTAAGATAAAATTATTTGGCTTAATTTTCCAACTATCATTAATCGAAGAAGTTAGAAAGACAAAATAATATGGAGAAGAGATTACGTTACTCAACACTCCTCCTTAATTAGATTCATTGAATGCTTGAACATGTATCACTTCTAAATTCATCTATCCTTGTTGAGTTTAGTTCCTATTGGTGTATGTTGTCTTGCAATTTTTCATTGTTGTCTCAACACTATCACCATCCTTCCTTCTACTAGGATTTTTTCACTATCGGCTTCATCTTTGAACTTGCTTCCTCCTTCCTTTTGCACTTGTAGAAAAAAAAATGATCATTGATGTCCATATAAAAATAAATCCATCTACCATATACATGAGCACCATCCATTATACTTGTCAATTCTCTATGAATAAAAAAACCCTAAATCAAAAAAACCTAAATGTTGTAAAAAGTCTTGAATCACAGTAAAAAACCTTAAAAACCAAAGCATAGTAAAAAAGTTAAATTTATTAAAACACTTAAATCGAAAATGAATGGTTATCATTATGTTAATCATTTTAATCACCCATTTTAATGACAAATTGACATCTTTTGTCATACAAGGAAGTTAATGCTTGAAATCACAACCTTTCAGTCATTGTGACGACTAACAATTTTGCATTCTAAAATTAGATTTTGTCCTAACCATCTCACATTATGAGATTACAATCCATCTCACATTCTCCTATTTAATCGAAGATTTAACTTCTCCAATTCAACATCAAGATAGCATATGAGTACATTTTTCACCACCCTACCTACCCTAGTTGTTTATTACACAACTTGATGCCACATCCTCTCTATGCATAAGAGGGAAACACCATGCACTATGGTGCTAATTATATGATTGAATATCATGGATTACAACAATTCATCGGTGGCCTTCAACTATTTTGACAATCCAGTGGACTTGCATTGACGCGTGCACAAATTTCTTGCATGGCATGGATAGGGTTGTTGGTCGTTTCTCCTCCAAAGCAAAGGACACTAGAAGTCATAGCACAAGCAATAGAGAATAGAAAAGCACTAATGGATTCAACATAACTGGATTAATCATTCCACGATGGCTTCATTCTGGAAAAGATCATGGGACTCCTTTCAACGGGTTTCCATGGGACTCTTTACAATGGGCCGACTTGCTCTAACACCATAGATATGGACAACAATCCATCAGTGAACTTCAACTATTTTGATGATCTGGTGGACTTGTAATTGTTCGTGTTGGGCATGAGAACCATCTAGAAAATAGTAAAGTCTCTATGGTATACCAAGTTCATGTACCCATAGAACTTTGTTGCATCTATAATGAACTTAGTGATCAATTTCCCAATGAACCTCCTCCAAGCACAACAATGATTCCTCGTCTCTGGAACAGGTTTTTGGGGATGATGTTATGACCATTTGGCATTACCTTGGGGGATTTTGGGTAGAATAGGTTTTCATGAAACTGTTAAGGCCATTTGGAATTACCAAGGAGGTTCCTGAGTGGAAAGTGTGGTGGACACAAATTATAGGGTTCTTTGCATAGACGGTCTTAGAGTCATAGTTAATGGTTACACCTTCAATAACTCTTCAGGCACCAATCATCAAGCTATTGTCATAATGTTGGTTTGTAGAACTAATTTCCAACACAACATCCATACATCCATTTGCTATGTTAAGATAAAAATATTAGGTTGAACTATCCAACTATCATTAATCGAAAAAGTTATAAAGACAAAATAATATGCAAGAGTGATTACGTTACTCTAATGCTCCTCCTTAATTACATCCATTGAATTCTTCAACGTGCATGACTTCTAAATTCATCTATCCTTGTTGAGTTCATGTTGCTATAGGTGTATGTTTCTTTGCAATTTTTCATTGTTGTCTCAACACTATCACCAGGCCTCCCTTCTACTAGGATTTTTTCACTATGGGATTCATCTCTGAACTTGATTCCTCCTTCCTTTTGCACCTGCAGAAAAAACTGATCATTGATGTCCATATAAAAATAAATTCATCTACCAAGATACATGCGCACCATCCATTATACTTGCCATTTCTCTATGAATCATTTTCACCTAAATGGTTCATCAACACATTAGACTCCCCCTTAATCGTAACTTGGTCATTCAAAAACCAACTGACACATATAAGGGAAATAGGAGAAGACTGAGTAAAAAAACCCTAAATCAAAAAAACCTAAATGTAGTAAAAATTCTTGAATCAAAGTAAAAAACCTTAAAAACCAAAGCATAGTAAAAAAATTAAATTCAGTAAAACACTTAAATCTAAAATAAATCATTATCATTATGTTAATCATCTTAATCACCCATTTTAATGACAAACTGAGATATGTTTTCATACAAGGAAGTTAATACTTGAAATCACAACCTTTCATTCATTGTGATGACTAAGAATATTCACATCATATGAAATCTTGTCCATCAAACACTCATATGTAATTAAAAGGCCATTAATTTTGGCCATTTCCAATAGGTGTACGCCTATCAGTGTAACAATATTGCATTCTGAAATTAGATTTTGTCCTAACCATCTCACATTCTGAGATTAAAATCCATCTCACATTCTCCCCTTTAATTAAAGATTTAACTTCTCCAATTCAACATAAAGCTAGCATATGAGTACACTTTCCACCCTCATACCAACCCTAGTGGTTTATTCCACAACTTGATGCCACATCCTCTCTATGCATGAGAGGTAAAAATCATGCACTATGGTGCTACTTATATACTTGAATATCAGGGCTTACATCAAACCTTGAGAAATCAACTTGCCTATGGCTAGAATTTTACATCTTGGACCAGAAAACTTATGGGTATCAGGTACAATCGATCATGCACCCCCTACAACACATATGCTCAATTACAAAATTTCAACTTAGGTACAACCACCACTTCTTTTTTATAAATCATATTCCAAAATCCCATGACATATACTGGAAATATAAGCCCATTTACATGTCATCTAATCTCACCTTCGCCTCTTAAATATTACAGTACAAATTTTTTTCTCTAGATTTAGTCTTTGTGCCTTATTTCACATATTGTTGCAGATTCAGACTATGTGCCTTCTTCGACAGACCATGAGAATATTTAATGTCATTCTTGTAGACCTTTATTGTGGAATTCCTAATTGATCTTTCTTTCCAAATATCTTCTTGCAGATGTCGAACATTTCTTTTATTCTTCACTTGGGATATTTTCACCAAGTGATTCCTCAAATTTATTGTCTTCTCTTCTCCACACTTCTTGTTGTTTGTATGGTAGTGGTTTCTTCTTTCTGACCATGTGACCCTTTCTTGCAGTGAATTATTCTTTCTCACTATGTGACCCTTTCTTATAGAAAATTCTTCTTGCAGACTAACAATTCCTTGTCTTTATTATTGGTGATTCTTTGTCTTTATCGCTTGATGGTTATTTGTTAAGCCCTAATATTGGCTCATTACCCCTTAATTGGGGCATATTACATTAGTAATGTTATTTTATTTATGTCGGCTTTATTCCATTAGTCGTAATTATATCTTCTAGTCTCTTATATATACCAAGGAGACATTTTCATTTGGAATCATCTTCAAGTTGTACATTTATGTGGGCATAAGGAGGTTGCCCCCTCGAAGAGGCTTATTATCTGAATTTATCTCTTTTTCAAGGCATTGAGTACTTATTCTGAGGTTTTTATATGCTATATTGATATTTGGTTCTTAACATATGGTATCAGAGCTCAAGGTCTTGGGGTTTCGCTGCTACATCTGAGACACCTTGGAATTTTTGCTATAAATTTTTTTATACAATGTTTCAGAAGTAATGGCTTGAAGGATAGTTTATAGACATATCAAGGTATGTTGGGTTAAAATTTTAGCTCTCTAGGCCTTATAATTTTGGAGATACAACGTTTTCAAGATAGGGTTATGTAATCATCCTAAAATGAGTCATTGCGGAATTTTCGCTATAAATGTTTTATGTAATGTTTCAGACTCTGAAATATGGAGGATATTCAAAAAAATTAGTAAGGTATCTGTGGTAAAAATTTCAGCTTCTAGGTCATCTTAAATTTGTAGATACACTATGTGGAAGATAGGGTATCTGACTAGTCCTATTGACTAGTCTCAAGAAGGTGTTCTAGGTAAAACAATCACAACTTCTTTCTAGAGTATACAAATTGAGTGAGACTGGTTGTATTGGATAGTGGACAGTCTGTAGTATTTCTGGTACATGTTTCATAATTTTATATCAATCATTTTGTGTTGGGCACGCTATACAATTGACATCTCCCGGAAAGGCCAAAAATCAACAAGTTGTGGGGAAGTTACCATAAATTCCACTTGGCACATCCAATTTTTATCAGAACTATGGCATTGCAGAGAATACATATTAGAGAACTACAAAAAATAAATTTCCATACCCAGAAGGGCCAAAACTTTGGAGATAGAGCAGAAGAAATATTGTCTAGCAGAACCACCTCAAAATCAATGTTCAAAAGTGATACTTGGCCAACATGCCACCCAAAAAGGGAAATTCTACACCAAATAAGACTCTAGATAATCCTACATGGACTCTTTATGAAGGTGAAGAAATGCATAGGGACATAAATGATTTACAAAAGAAGACAGTAACAAAAGATGAACTATAAGAGATGATGGGGTGTTTAAAAGGGGAGATCATGGAAGGATTGAAAAAATTCATAATAGAGAGGACACCTGAAAGTGAAAATGTATCCCATGAAACTCATGATGAGGACACAAGGAAGGTGAATGAAGAATGGAGAAATTCCAACTTTGGGTTGAAGACCAACCACATTCCTAAGATCGATATGCAGAAGTTTGATGGGAAGGACCCAATCACATGGATACTTCAGATGGAACAATTCTTTGATCTACATAATGTGCCACATACACAAAAGGTACAAATTTCTTCTTTATATTTAGAACCCAATCAATTTGTATGGTATCGATGGCTTTGTTCTCGCAAATCACTCGTCACTTGGACAATTTTCACGGAAGAAATGATAACACACTATGAGCATAAAAGGAGCAATACCTTCTTTAGCCAATTGATAAATCTCAAGCAAAAGGGTTCATTTACAGAGAACATTGAGAACTTCCAAAGATTGAATATAAAGGTAACATATATTTCAAATAAGCACTTGATTGATGTATTCATAGGAACTTTAAAGGATAACATTCAACATGAGGTTCACCTTTGGGAACCCAAATCATTGGAGAATGCATTTAAGGTGGCAAGAAACATTGAAAGTAAAAATATGGCTATGGATACTAGAAGGACCAATCCCAACATCTATAGAGAGAACAATGCTCCTTCTTCTAAAACACCTCAACCTACAAGCTTGACACCTCAACAATTGGAGGAAATA
>SNQJ01S0064710.1:56379-71428 GCA_010110895.2 Picea sitchensis
AGTCTTTTATACAGAAGCATCCAAAGTTACTCAAGCATTGCGGACAACACTTGTCTCAAGGGGAGGGGCATGTTAAGCCCTAATATTGGCTCATTACCCCTTAATTGGGGCATATTACATTAGTAATGTTATTTTGTTTATGTTGGCTTTATTCCATTAGTTGTAATTATGCCTCCTAGTCTCCTATATATACCAAGGAGACATTTTCATTTGGAATCATCTTGGAATTGTACATTTATTTGGGCATAAGGAGGTTTCCCCCTCGAAGAGGCTTATGATCGAATTTATCTCTTTTTCAAGGCCTTGAGTACTTTTTCTAAGGTTTTTATATGCTATATTGATATTTGGTTCTTAACACTATTCCTTCGTGATTTTCTATCCTTTCTTTCTCGATGTTTTCTCCTTGCAATTGCTTTCATAGGAGGTTTCTAATCTGCTTGGAAATTACTTTACCGCGATGGCTAGGATTTTGGAAAAAATGACTCTCATATTCCATTGAATGTGTGCCTCTTCTATTCCAACAAATAATGGCTTTTATTGGATCCGTTGTGCAATGGTAAGACTTGGATCCACAACGTGAAAGGAAACTATGCATAGTGCATTGAAAAAATACTATGTGCCACAAGCTTTGTCATTGAACTCTTAGGACTTGTTGCTCAGTTCACAGACTACACGAAATGTTGTGCGTTGTAATATAGAATTATTTAAAGAACAATTTATAAATGTGGAATAACAAACTGTTATTCTTAGCACACAAACTCAAATTAAGAATTACTTTGATATCAATAAATTTTGGCTGACTGTGCGCAGTTACCTAATACAATAACTAAGATGAGATTTAGTTCCAATGACTTCTTCTAATGACTTTACATACACATATCTTGTGCTAAGACTTATTCAACTCCTCAGTTGTTGTTGATCTCAGCTATTCTCTCTACCTCTCTTTTTGCTCTCTTGTTTCTTCTAACTAAAGAATCAGACTTATATGAGCTACGACTAAGACTTCTTACAGAAGCTAATATTGACTTAGCATTAACCACTACCATTAATACGATTAAATCTTAAACCACTTATCATAACTCGAGAAAGATAAATATCAACTCCATTTATAACTTTCCTGCTTGCCGATTGACTTAGAGTAAACATGTGACTTTGCACTTGCAGATTGTCAAACTGATTGACTGACAATTCAACTATTGATAGATTGACTGACAGAAAAATCGAAGGAGACATGAATATCTCACCGACTTGTAATTACTTTTTCCAACACTCCCCCTTAATTATAAGTAGGTTGGATTACAAGAGAGAATTACATCAAAAATTGAGTTTACAATTTTACTGTCACTCATATGTTATTGCGCAAACTCCCAGACTACTGCACAGATGTTGAAATGCGTCTCTTGTTAAAGCCTTTGTGAAAATATATGTGACTTGTTCTTTTGACCTGTAAAACTCTAAATAGATCTCTTTTTTATTCACTAATTCTCTGATGAAATGATACCTTGTATCAATGTTCTTAGTTTTCTTGTGAAACACATGGTTCTTTGATAACATGATGGTTGAATTGTTGTCACAAAACACTGTTGTAGGTTCCTACTGTTCCTACAACAAATATTTTAACATTCTTCTCATCCAAACTGCTTGACAAGTTGCACTTGTAGCTACGATGTACTCTTCTTCTACTGAAGAAAGAATCACTATGGTTTTCTTCCTTGATTCTCATGATACCATACCTATTCCAGAATGAAATGTGTACCCAGAGGTACTCTTCCTGTCATCTATGTCACCTACACAATCACTGTCAGTGTATCCAATGAGTATGAAATATTTTGAAGTGGAGTATTTAATGCCAAAATATTTTTTTCCATTCACATATCTCAGGATTCTCTTTCTTGCATTCCAATGTGAATCTTTTGGAGTTTCCATGAACCTTGAAATTAGACTCACTCAATACATAATATCAGGTCTTGTCACTATGAGATACATAAGACTACGTACCAGTGTTTTTAAAAGTGTGGGATCCACCTTGGACCCTTTATCTTCCTTGCTTAACTTCAATCCTATTATGATAGGTGTTGGTGTTGCTTTGGAATTTATCATATTGAATCTTTTCAGAATTTCATGCATATACTTAGACTGTGAGATAAATATGCCAGTTTTGGACTAGTGCACTTCTATTCCCAAAAAATATCTCATAATCCCTAAATCAATCATTTCAAATTCATCCTTCATGACTAACTTAAATTATTCTATGGAAAAGTCACATGTAAAAATCAAATCATCCACATATAGACAAATAATTAGGATATTACCTTGTTGATTTTCTTTGATGTATAGTGTTGGCTCACTTTGACTTCTCTGAAATCCATTATGTGTGAGATAGGAATCTATGTGACTATACCAAGCTTTGGGAGCTTTCTTTAATCCATACAGTGCTTTCTTCAATCTGTACACCTTGTCTTCTTGTCCTAGAACTTCATAACCTTGTGGTTGTTCCACATATACTTATTATTCTAAGTTTCCATTCAAAAATTATGAATTTACATACATATGATAAACTTGCTACTTATATTGTGCAACAATTGCTAACATAGTTCTGATTCTGTCCATGCACGCAAATGGTGAAAATGTTTCATTGAAATCAATTCTAGGTTGTTGTGTAAATCCTCTTGCAACTAACCTTGCCTTGTACTTATGTACATTTCCTTATGCATCTTTCTTGGTTTTATAAATCCACTTGACACTTATATCATCCTTTTCTTCAGGTACATGTACCAATTTCCATGTTTGATTGTTCTCAATGCATCTGATTTATTCATCCATGTCTTGTGTCCATACATCATCTCTAACATCTTCTTCAAAGGTTAGAGGATAATCTATTTGTGAAAACAAAGAAAAAAATGAAAACAAATTTGTTGCATCTTCATTATATATGCCACACAAACTTCTTGTCTTTATTGGTAATAGACTTTCTAATGTTAGATCTGGAGATGTAGAACTACTCAGACTGCTTGGGGATGTTTGTTGCACTGTAGTTGTAGACTGCGCACCTGCTATTCTTACTGGAGTATTATGTTTTTTGTTTTGCGTTGTTGTGCTATATGTAGAAGGGATTGCGCACTGAATTTCACATGGTGTTTGAGCCACTTCATCTTATGTGTCATCATGCTCCATTGCATGAATAATTTTGACTATATTTGCTATGCTTCCATCCCATGCTTCATTCTCCATGAACTGAACATCGTGACTGATTATGAATTTTCTTACTTTAGGGTCATACAACTTTTATCCTTTTGTTTCTTTGTAATACCCAAGAAATATACATTTATGTCCTTTTTTATCCAGCTTTCTTCTCAGCTCATCTGGAACGTGTGCATATGCAACACATCCAAAAACTTTTAAATGAACCACATTGTGTTTTAATCATGTCCAGGCTTCTTGAGGAACTCTGTTATTCACACTCTTTGTCAGACATCTTTTCAACATGTATACTATAGTTGCTACTGCCTCATCCCAATACTCATTTGAAAAATGTTTGGATTTCAACATACTGCGCGCCATTTCCATGATGGTTATGTTTTTTTTCTCTACGACACCATTTTGTTGTGGTGTATATCACACGTTAAATTGATTGTATATGTGATGAAATTTACAAAAGTTTTGAAATTATCTTGAAACGTATTCACCTCCTCTGTCAGTTCTTAGACACTTGATGTAGTATCCACTCTACTTCTCCACAAGTGATTTAAACTACTGAAAACAAACCAATGCGTCATATTTATGCTTTAGGAAATAAATCCATGTCTTTATTGAGAAATAATCAATGAATGTTAGAAAATAAGTATTGCCTCCTATAGACGGAGTTTGCATTGGTCCAAATATGTCTGAATGTATAATTTCCAGTGGAGCTTTTTCTCTGTAAGAATTTCCAACTGGGAATGATTCTCTGTGTTTCTTGCCAAAAATGAAACCTTCACATATCCTCTCTGGTTTTTCAATCAATGAAAAAAAATTTGCCATCTCCTTTGAGTGTAGAAATTTCATACCTCCAAAGTTCAAATGTCCAAACCTGAAATGCCATAACCAGAAATTATCATGTATTTCATATTGAAATGTTTTCTTCATCTCTGCGTCATTTTCTCCTTTATTAATATTGCATGCATTATTTTCCTCATTGGAACTACGTGCACTTTCTATTGTAAATGAAGTGTCTAACTACACACTTTTTCCTTTTTCAACAACTAGTGTTGTATTCTTCTTCTTGGTTGGCTTCATTTTCAATGGGAACATTCTGTTACTTGTCATCTATATTTTTTCAATAAATTGATTGCTTAGGAATTTATCCATAATCACACATTGATTATCTTCCATGTAGATTCTGTATATTTTCTGTAATAGTTGTACTGTGCTCATTAGATTATGCTTCAGACCAAAAACATAATATACATGAGACACAAAAAAAAATTCTCCTTGCCTTGTTAAAATGTTTATACTACCTTCTCCTAAGACAGTGACTTGGATATCTGTTCCAAGTGTAACCTTCGTTTGGACTAACTTATCCAAACTAGAAAATAGTTCTATGTTTCTTGTCATGTGGTTATTGCAGCCTGAATCTAAAATACCATATCTCACATGGACTTTCTTGAGCAATATTGCATTCAACTCGTGAGACTATAGACATTGCTACATCGCCAGACATTTCTATAGCACGTGCCATAAACATAGGGTGAGTTTGGTTATTTGCATTGTTTAATTGATATTGACTACGCGTGTTCTGATTATATTGTCTCTTCCTGCACCCATATGCATAATGTCCATATTTTTTATATTAATGACACTGAATCTTTGATTTGTCAGTTCTCTGACAACTTGACTGATTGGTACTTGAGTTTTGACCTCTTCCACTAGTATTTCCAGGACTGCTACTACATACACCTCTGACAGAACTTCTTCCTCTTCCTCTAGAGTTTGCTCTTCCCCTTCCTCTTCCATGAATTATAGATGATTGTGTGGAAAAATAATTCTCTAATGACATACTTGACCTATTCAATCTATGTTCATGATTAATGAGGGAAGCTTGCAATTCATATAGGATGAACTAACTCAAGTCTTTTCTTTCTTCTGGAGTCACGAAAAGGGTATCAAACTTAGGAGAAAGAATCCTAAGTACCTTCTCAACAACATTTTTGTATTCTATGGTTTCACCATGAGACTTAATCTGATTTATAAGGCCAATGACATGGGTATAAAAGGAATCTATTGTGTTTGAATCTTTCATTGACATAGTTTCAAAATATCTTCTAAGAATATGTAGTTTTGTAGTCTTTAATTTTTCCATACCTTGATAAGAGGTTTTTAATATGTCCCATGCCTCCTTGGATTGTTTTTCTGATGCAACTCTTGGAATTATTCTCTCATGCATGGCTTGATGTATGGAAAACAATGCCTTTACATCCTTTTTTCTTTGATCTTTCAAGACATCCTTCTCAACTTGTGTGAGAGAATTGTATGTTGCATGATCTAGTGGTTCCACATAGCCATTATCTACTATCTCCAATACATATTGACCTTGAAACAATTCCTTCATGGTCAAGGACCACATCTCATAGTTATTTCCTATAAAAGTGGGAGGTTGCAGATTTGAGGTAGAATCCATATTTCACTTTTCAACAGAGTTTCTGCTCTTGAATTTGTTCTGATACCAGATATTGGATCCAGTGCACAGTGGTAAATCTTGGATCCAAAGTGCGCAAGGAAACTGTGTGCAACGCAGTGACAAAATACTTCTCATGACAAGCTTCGTCACTTAACTCTCAGGACTTGGCACGTAGTTCACAGACTACACGAAATGTTGCGCATTGTAATATAGAATGATTTAAAGAACAATTTATAACTGTGGAATAAAAAAATTCTATTCTTATGATCCATATGGATGTTCGTGGCCTCCCACCTATTCCAACTGACTCATTTTGGCAGTTTTTTCCCTAGTTTTCGGGTCCCCGACTTGTAGGGCCGTTTTGACGCCCTAAACAATGTTTTTTAGGGCTTGACAGAGTCATAATGACATTTCATAAGTAGCAGAAAATGTGTATTCCTCAGATAGACCTTTCCAACGGATTGTCATGTTCCTAAAAGGATATCATATGCAAAAGTTACGACCGAGGGAAGTTGATGTACTAACTTATGGAAATTGGGCCCACATGAATTTTGGCGCATCATCTCCTAGGGTTAGGTTTTTTGGATGTCTAGGGTTTTTGAAATTCCTGTTTATTGTAAAAAGGCCTTCAGAGCTTCACTGTAATGATATTCTGGTGAATGAGCATAGAATTCATATCTCTTCTTAGAGATAAGCCTCCACCATTATAGTAGGCTTGTTTCCGCTGCATTTTACAGTTTAATCTTATTTCCTCATTGAATAGAAATCAATTTCACTGTATATCTGTTATTTTGTGTTAAGCATCTTTTGATAATAATCTATATTCATTTCATTCAACAAATATATTATGGGTCAATGGTATCAGAGTGGTCTGGTCCTTATCATTATTAATGCATGTCCCCAACGAGGTTAGGGTACAAAGAATTGGGTCTTGAGCTTGTTTCTCTTGAGGAAAAAATCTCTTGCATGCCCAAATGACCTCTCATGGCAGAAGAAAAGAAAGACGACAGTATAGTAGATCCCTTCAAAATGTTGCTTGAGGAATCCCTCAGGCATCAAAGGAACGAGATGATGGATAGTTTTGTGCAAATCCTTCGGCAGCTACCAACAGGCGACACATCTTCCTCAAACGAAGGTGCCACCCCCTTCAAGGCACAAATCAACTTCAATATTCCTATATTTGAATTTCAGATAGACACAGATGTGATAGAAAAATGGTTGAATCTGCTAGAAGGGTATTTCTCTATCCATAACTTCTCGAATAGAGAAAATATTATTTTTGTGTTCCTCACAGTCGTCCCCCATGTCAAATATTGGTGAGAAAAATTTTGTGAGAAAAAGGAAACATATGGACCCTCATTATTTATAGTCACAGTCACCTGGGAGTCCTTCAGGGATGTTATTAAGGAACAATACTACCCTGTTGGAATTCATGACAACCTGTACACAAAATGGACCATGTTACAACAGGAAAGAGACCAAGCAGTGCATAAGTTCACAAATATCTTACATACCTTACGCACCAAGATGGGTATCAAAGATTATGAGTGACATATGGTGCTCAAGTATCACAAAGGTATCCATAGATACATACAGTCCAAAATGGATTTTCTGGACATCTCATCCTTGGGTGTGACCTACTGATATGCCATCAAAATCTAGTAGAATCTCAAACAAAAGATGTGGCAACTTGGGCCTAGGAACCCCTCACAGCAAAATCCAGGAAAGGGCGGCCCCAACTTGTAGAAAAAAGGAAATAGAAAAGATGAATAACCTCAGGAAAATTAGTGCATTACACAAGAAAAGAAAGACACCAGAAGGAAAAAGAAAGATACCGGGAAGTGGTGCAACTTCCATAAGAGCCATTGGCATAAAATTGTTGATTGTCACTAGTGGATGAGGTGAAAGCCTCTGAATAAGATGTGGGTTCCGACTCTGAGTCAGAACCAAAAAGGGGGAAATATATCATTGATACATAACCTAATGTTATTAGTGTTACCACCAAGCTCTAGCCCGGTGAACCAAATGAGTCATAGGAAGGTGAGCGCCTTTTTCATTCACAGATGTGGGTGAAGGGTACCTCGCTACACTTAATCGTTGATAGTGGTAGCAAGAAGAACCTCATCTCAACAGAGGTTTTCAATCAACTCGCCCTATCGACAACACCACAATCGCATCCCTACACCATTGGATGGCTCCACCAAGGAAGCGACATCCACGTCAGCCAACAATGTCACCAGTCATACAACATCAAGCCCTTCAAAGATAAGGTATTATGTGATGTTTCCCCTCTCGAAGCTTGTAATGTTCTTTTGGTCCAACCATATGTATGGAAACGTCATGTTATATATGAGTCTAGGCCTCGTAGTGTTATTATTACTTTGAACAAGAAATTGTATAGGATACTCGAGGCAGTCCCACCCAGTGTTATTTCCTTGATCTCTGCCAAGGAATGCAGAAAGCTCATCTCCCAGATAGGGAATTTTGTCTTATTCATTATTCACTCTTCGAATGAGTTAAATATCATAGCCACATCCTGGGTCTCCACGACCGACCTCTCCAAACAATAGAAGCAAGTGGATAAGGTCATGGAATAATACTCAAATATCTTCTCATCACCTATCGGGGTACCTCTGCACTGCTAGGTCAAGCATCCCATCGATCTGACCCTCGACGCACCATTTCCCAATGGTCTAGTCTATCGTTTCTCTTTGTTAGAGAATGAGGAGATCAAGATATAGATCAAAGAAGTGCTCCACAAGGGGCACATCCGTCCCAACGCATCACCTTATGGGAGCCTAATTGTGCTGGTATAGAAGAAAGATGGAACCTGGCGACTCTGCATTGATTACCAGGCCTTGAATAAAATCACAGTCAGAAATTGGTACCCTATTCCCTAAATCGACGACCTCCTTGATCAGCTCACGACGGAAAAATACTTTAGTAAGATTGATCTAAAGTCTCTCTACCACCAAGTCCTGATAGAACATACAGATGTATGGAAGACCACCTCCAACTCAAACGAAGGTCCTTTTGAATGGTTGGTCATGCCCTTTGTTTTGAAAAATGTTCCAACCACTTTCATGAGGATGATGGGTGATATCCTGCGACCATTCACCAATACTTTTGAAGTGGTATAGCTGGATGACATCCTCATTTATAGTAAGACTTGGGCAGAACACTTGTAGCATATTCAACAAGTTTTACACACCCTATGACAACACCAGCTCTACACCAACTTGGAAAAATGCTCCTTCGTCATGGAAATGGTTCATTACCTAGGCTACATCGTTGACCAGCATGGCGTACATGTGGATCCAGCCAAAATCCAAGTCATTCATGATTGGCTAGCACCAACCACACTCACTGAGCTTCAAAGCTTCTTGGGCCTTGCCAATTTCTACTATAGGTTCATGTTGGGATTCTCCCATATTGCATGGGCCCTCAGCCAAGTAACCAGGGGTGGGGGTAAGAAGAAATTTGTGTGGGGTTCGTCCCAACAACAAGTGTTCAATGATTTGAAGAAGCACTAGTGCTCAACCCTAATAATTTCACTACCAGACCTGCAACAACCCTTTGAGATCGAGACATATTCTTCATACTATGTTGTGGGCGTCATTCTCACTCAGCACAACCACCCTGTGGCCTATCCTAGTGAGACACTATCAAATTATGTCCGTAAGTACCCTACTTATGACAAAGAAATGTACTCCATTGTGAAAGCCTGCCACCAATAGAGACATTACATTCTTCAGAAGGAGACAGTCATCCACACTGATCATAAGCCACTGTAGTTCATGCAAACACAAGGAAAATTGCAAAATGACCACGATTAGAAGCGGTCCACTTACTTGCATCAAGTCTACCTCAACATCAAGTATAAAATGGAAAGCACCAACCGCGTCGTTGATTGCCTCAAAATACCGCCATTCGTGACACTCACGACGGTTCTAGACTCTTGTTGACATGAGACCTCTAGATGGCATCAACTCTATGAGACAAACCCGAACTTCACCACCACCTACCAAATTTTGGGCGCAAACGTAATTGTCACTAATTTCCATCTTCAGGACAGGTTGTTGTGTCATCTAGGCCATATCTACGTTCCATCAAGAGAGCGAGAGAAGATGATATGGGAATCCCACTACAGTTGAGTGGAAGGACACATCGACGTAAAAAAGATAGTGGAAATGTTGCATAAACATTTCTACTAGCCGAAACTTTGATAGGAGGTCAACAAGTATATCAGGTCCTGCATTGCCTATGCAATTGCCAAACTGGCCACTAAGAAACAAGGCCTGTACACCCCTCTACTTACTCCAGATATTCCATGGGAATCTATCTCAATGGACTACATCTTAGGCCTCCTGTCCACCAAGTAGGGCAATGACTATGTTTTTGTGGTTGTGGATCTCTTTTATAAGATGGCGATTTTTTATGCCTGCAAGAAGAGCATCACAACAGAGGCAACTACCAAGATATTCTTTGAAAAATTATGGGTACATTTTGGAATCCCACAAACCATTTTCCCATATCAGGATAGTCGATTTCTCATCATGTTTTGGTCAAGCCTATGGTCACTACTGGACACCAAGCTTACCAAATCCACATCCTTCCACCCCCAGATAGATGGCCAAACCAAGGTCATAAATCTAATGATCGTGCATAACTTGTGCATGTATAATTTCAAGAACCGTTGCACATGGGATGAGATTCTCCCCTATTTTCAACATAGCTACAATCGAGCCCGACATAGATCAATTGGCCATAGCCCCTTTCAGGTTGGGTTGGTATTCCAACCATTGGGTCCCATATATGTTGCACTACCCCTTGTAGTCACCTCGACCAAATCATCTCCTTGTTATCAGATTAATCGCTAAATGAAAACATAAAGATATCTCCCTAGATCCCACTGGAAACTAGAATAAAACATAACAAAATGCACACTTCTCCTTAAAATTAATCATGTGAACTATTTTAATGAGTTTACAAGTGGCATACCTTTTAAATGATGCTTGTCCTTGCTAGTGTCATCTTTGTAGCTCCTTCCTTGTGTTTGAAAATTTTTAAGCCTGTCTAAGAATCACAAACAAACCAACAAAGAGAGAAACAAAGATACATGTATTCTAATGAAGTCTATGTATATGATCAAGGAATTATACAATAGAAGACAAGATGCCTATATAGGGAAGAAATGCATTACTATATTAAGTGAATAGAAAGTGGAGAATACAACCCATGCCTTGATGTTGCAAGGTCCCATTTATATGGCTCTTTTCTTCAACACACACTCCTTGTCAGTGTTTCATGGAAACCTGCATAGGAGATCTAGCTAAAGCAAGTACAAACAAATCTTATCAAGAGAGGAAGAGTGATTCAATATGGAAGAATGAGAAAATATATTCACACTACTCCAATGAGGTGATGATTGATACATAGATCATGATCAATATGATACAATGAATGAGTGGAATACACTCATATATAGGGAAAAAAATTCCATAATTAAGAAAAGAAATCAAGAAGTTAGTTTTCCTTAGGAATGCATGCATGCATAATAGTGATGGTAAAAATAGAAAGTCTAAAATAGAACTAGTCAGTTAACTCCCACTTAAATAGTTTGTCGAAAATAGAAATTTTTCCAACAACCCCCCTGAACATCATTATGGAGTAAAAAATGAGTCCCAACTACTAGGCCATTTTAGGTACTCATGTACAATGCAACTAATGAACACTAAATAAAAGTGAGGAAAGAGGGAAAACCACGTGGGAACAAAACCCCCCCTCAAAACATAATGTATCAAAATAAGAAAATGACAGCTGGTAGGCAACTATGTTCTTCACTACAAGATGATCCCGTAAAGTCTGAAACTTCTGCTCATTGAAAGTCTTTGTGAAGATGTATAAATCTTGATCGATCTGATGAAGTCCTTTGGGAACCTGTCGGGACTTGTATCTCTTGATCTTGTGGACCCATCTGCACTTGAAAATATTCCTTTCTGGTGGAAGTGGAACCACATTCAAATTATGATTCTTTAGGAGTGAGTCATACTCCTTCTGTATGGATTCTTGGCATAATGGATTTCCCACATCCTTATTGTAGGTCTGTGGATCCGTAGATTGAACCATATAGAAATGCATGGGAATTGCAGGCTATGAAACTGAAAGCACATTAGAAGACTCCTCATGTTGAGATCGATTCATCCTTGAATCCAATGGATTCATGACAAGGTTGCCTGCTGCCTGAAGTGTGGTATGTGCCTTCTTGGGCATCTGCTGAAGGTTCAACACTGGCTTCTTATCTGACTATACTACCTACTTATTTCCATGTACAAAATCTGAGTGTATGAAATCATCTCTGATGTCTGAAACTGATGGAAGAACAAGAGTATATGCATGTTGCACTGTAGGTGTGATCCGAAAAAATCTTTTAATGACTATGGTTGAGTTTTTAATTTCATGTGATTATTAACCATGTAAGAAGATAATGAAAGAGGATGAAGATGAGATAATATATCACAACCATAATAAAAAATACAGATCTGAACTGAAGCAATAAGAACGTCAAACCATAACAAGAGAAGTGATAATGGAGTTCGGCAAAAAATTGCCTACGTCTCTGGGCCTTTGTCTCTGTGGGGTAGGCTTCTTTATTTCTGTTCAAATCTCAAAAAGTACATCGTAATAGTGCCATTAGGCTACAAGACTGATCTGGTCATGTTCTTCCATATCTCTAGAACCTAGCAGAAGAAACAACATGCAAAACAGATGACCGAAGCTCCCCGAAATGGCCTGCAAGCATCTGCTCCTCAACAGCTTCCTTGCATAAAAATGGCTTTGGCTTGGCTTCCCTTTAGCATAACTCTAATCTTACTTTCCTCCATGGCCTCAAACAGGCCTTGTTTTATAGATATGAAGTTGGTTATCATTCCCCAACTTCCTCCCAAAATATGGCCTCCCAAAATTCCCAATATCTCCCAAAAATAGGCCAAATCCTCCATTAACAGGCTTAAAAATCATAAAAATCTACTAAACATAGGTAAAAACCCACTCTCTAACCAAAAATTAAAAAATACACAGAGTATCCCCTAAGGATGGGCACACACCTTGGCTCCTGGTATTTATGCGCATGCATAGGATCAAAGGCTAAAAGAAGGGTGCCTTAGCTGGGCTAAGCCCCTTTTGGAGCGCACCCCCCTGGTCTTATGGGATATCCCCTGATCCTTGGGCTGCTACTTATCCATTTGAGTGTGCGCATGAGGAGGATCCTCCCCTTTGTTGGGTTGAGGTCATATGAAATGTTTAGACCATGGGTTGGGGCTTAGCCCCAACCCCCTTTTGCCTCATTGTAACTTTATTTCACTTTATTTACAATAAAGTGAGTTGGGTATTACAAGAATCACAAGGGTGCATTGGTAATAGGGACTTTGCCAAGATTTGGGCTGGTCCAATAGGTCATGGGATCGACCCCCATGGACTTCAAATAAAATTTTTCCACCAACCATTAACCAATATCATGGTGTCACGTGGCATCCCATGACTAGGCCACGTGGCATCCAACAATTTGCCAAACAAATACCACTTGTCCACTGTTGGGTGGATCCTTGTCATTGACCAGTCACCTTTTTCTGGGCTGCCACTTGTCTCCAACTGACTCTACCATGTACACACTATTGATGTCATGTTGATGTCAGCGTTTGACTGGACCTATTGACTTTTACCTGTTTGAGAAAACGGTTAGAGTGTGATAACTCTTGCATACGAAGCCCATTTGAGAAAGTAAATATACTGCCAAAATCAGTGTGACAAGCCAGTCACAATGGAATTGGTTTCGATCGATTCTAAGAACTTTCATTTTTTGAGCCTTTTCTAGGCCTGGAAGCCTCTTGGATCCAATTTTGGATCACACCTCCCCACTCAAGAATATTTTGGTCCCTAAAAGGTTACTGACCAGTCAACAAGCTCGGGATAGGCCACCTGGCTTGCCCTCTATCTATGAACTCTGTCCTATGCACCTGTCTCATCAAGATCAACTGCAATACAATCATGACAACTGACAGTATATTGTTAGGCATTTGAACCCTGTTACATCTTATTGAAGCCACTATCATCCATGTAGACAACATTACTAATGATATCATCAAAAATATGACTGTAAATGAGCTGACATACATGTAATATTTTGCACGACATGAGCTTATCTTCAAGAAACTTATGATTGATTTTCCATTCAACAATCATTTGTTGTTCTTTCTTAAGATTGATTACTTCATTTGAAACAATTATTGGTTTGTTGCTTGCTTGCATTTCCTTCTTTAATTGTTCCATTGTTTGAAGTGTTTTATTTTCCTTAACATGATGAGCATGAACCACATAATCTTGACCTGCTTTGGTCAATTGATATTGATTCTTTGTCCTGTAGAAGATTTCCTTATGATCATATAAGTATGGACTACCTAAGACCATTCCACATTCACTTAATGACACTACATCACATGTTACCTCGTCCACATACTTAGATGAAATTGCAAATTTGATTGTGCACTTCTTTGTTATGTGCATTTGATGATGATTTCTTATCCATTTAAGTGTGTAAGGATTATGATGAGTTTGTGTTTTTAACCCCAATTGCTTAACCAATTCTTCAGAGATTAGATTAGCTTGAGATCCACTGTCGATTAATGTGTCTATCTTAGTGTGTCGCATGATGGTCCTTATATGAAACAAGTTACTTATACAATCAATGCCTTCGCCAATTTTACCTGTCATACCAACGAATGAGATCTTTTATTCATCACCTGAATCTGATCCCAAGTCTGTGGGTCTTGTTGTCACTACCACTGTTTGCATTCCCTTCTTTTCCTTGAATCACTTGAACCACTTTGGCCTCTTCTTGGGATGCAACTACCAACATCTATCCTCATCATGTCCCTCTTTATTGCAATGCTTGCAAGAGGGCTTCCCTTCCTTCCTTGCCACTGCATTTGAATTCTTTCCATGCCATTTCCGCTTGTCCTCTTTCCTTGAAGACGATTCCCCTGATACACCTACTTTCCCTCCTTCAATATACGTTGCTTGAACAAAAACCTTATCAAGGTTAATGGGTCCAAACATGAATATAGTGTTTCTAATATGTGCAGGTAAACCTGATCTGGATTTATGTTGGAACACAATGAAATACATAAATACACATAAACATAGAGATGCAGCGGAAATAAGACTTCACTTCATTAATAACAAATGACTGAAATATGCTTACAGAGAGAATGGAAATAAACTAGCTAGGGCGCTAGTAGCTTATCTCTGAGAAGAGATGTGGCCGCTACTCGCATCCATGAGAAGATGATTACAATGAGGCTCTGAAGGCCCTTTTACAATAAATGGGAATGCCAA
>SNQJ01S0064710.1:72739-92025 GCA_010110895.2 Picea sitchensis
TACACTTGTGGCCCGGGAAATATTTGTCATCACAATTGTTATCACTGAAATTTTGTCCGCAAATGGTGACAAGAATTCAACATCATCAAATAGGTATGAAGTCATCCATGGATCTGAATTAACACAAAATCATTCAAAAAGGGTCAAAACTATACAACTAGTGAAAAAGTTAAAGGGCGCTATGAAGACACTGGGCACGGGCGCACATGCGCAAAACAGGAATGCGGATATCACGCACATGCGCACGATGCGTGACTGTTGTCGCAAAAATCCACGCACCTGAGAAATGATGCATTTATGAGAGTGGTTGGCCTCCCACCCACTTTTGGTTCAGCTTCCAAGTTGATTTGACAATCAAATCTGGACTGGATTCGATTGGGTGGCTGGTCAAAGACCTAGAAATGTCGTAATTAGCCTCTTTACACACTACAAACTAGTTGGACAATAACTCAAAGGAATGCTATAAAAAGGCCATGGATACACTTCATTTTTTAAGGAATTCAAAGCAAAGTTATGCTGCCATTATTCTCTTGAGGACTCTTCTATCCTTGCCAAGAGTATATTTGCATCATTGCATTGGGAAATCCATCTCACCCCTTGAGTGGATTAGCAAAGAATTATTTCACCATTTTCATTTTTATTTTCAAAGTTGTAAGAAGAGCTTATTTGTGGGGGTCCAAGAGCCCTCCCTTGGAGGAAGAAGGGACTCATAGTCCCCTTGCTTCTCGGTGTTTTCTTTCACTAATATCAGCTTTATCATTGGTGACATGGGTCTCATTGTTTCTTTTGTCCTTATGTCCCTATGTTTATAAATTTAGTTGTTGTTTTATTTCTTAGTTTAATTCTTTGTTATTGGTTTATATTTATTTTTCTAACCCTTTTCCTTGCAGTTGTCCTACTTAACAAACCCAACTAAGCTTGCAAACACCTCTATTTTTCTCACTAAGGTGACGAAAGAGGCACAATAGATTGGTGACTCCACTAGGGAAAGGTATCAATTTCCTACCCCATTTGGGTTTTTCTAGCTCTTCTTTTGGTTTATTTAACTTGCAGGTACACTAACCAACCTAAGTTGACCTGCCAATCATCCAATTCCAAGTTGAATTGGGATAATTCCATCCGAAATTTTCATTCACAACCATATGTCACCTGTGCATGGGTTTGTAGGCTCACAGACGTGCATCGTGCACACATGCGCTCAAGTCACAGTTATGTTCTGTGCACGTGCGCTCATTAACTCTTTCAAGTCTACGCACATGCACTCTGTGCGCCTCTATCTCCACTGAGACCCGCGCATCTGTGCAAAAATTCACATTGTAAAGTTTTTTGAGATGTGGGGAAGGCCCTTAGCCTTCTTAAAAGTGTTTCCAAGCATGTTTTAAAGCTGCACCACACTTAGTCCCCTCTTCATATAAAGGGGTTAGTCAAAACACATAGGCATTTAGGGGGTTAAAATCAATTTCCTCTTTTACTTTCATTTTTTCCACATGGATGGCTTGTTTTGACTCAAAATATAAGTTGGAAATCATTTTTAATCACATTTAACTTGCATTGGGACTAGAAGTTGGATAACAATTGCTTAGTATGCTCTTCTCTCACACCTCCAAGCGACCTTGAGAATCAAAAAAAGATTGTGAAACAATTTCATCTCCCTTAAGAAGATTAAAACCTTTAGGAGAGGACAACAACCCTTCTTGGGACTCCTCTTAGTTTATTTTTTCAAACACATCTTAATATTGTAATGGGCCCATACATGCCCACATGCTGTAAAGATAGGATAGTGTTGAAATTTACTTTCTTAGATCAAATCACTAGGGAAGTTTAAAGGTTTTGCAACGGGCCCATACATGCCCACATGATCACAATCTAGGATAGTTTCAAAGATTTTCTTATATTACATCACAATAGGGAGTTAAAGGAATAGTAACGGACCCACATGTCCACATGCTATCTTCCTAGTGACTTTTGAATTACACAAGGTTGTACCAAAGGCACTTAGTTAATTAGGTAATCAACACTTGTAAGGACCAAGCAAATTCCACATGCAACAAGGTGACACCTAATTCATTAAAAAATGGCACACTTTCACTCATTCACACACAAAAGTCACTTATCACTCACATGGCTTCTTCTTGAAATGTGGAGGTCAAAGTACGTTTCCTCCAAAGGGATTTTGAAACACCCCACCCTTTTCTTGATGAAACTATCCACTCCCATTTAAATTCAATGAGGTTGGTTCACACCCCCAACCTCTCAAAACAAATACATCCAATTTTTTTATAAAAAATCACTAAGTTTTCCTCCACAGGAGGTGCCAAAAGAATTTTTTTAGTCTAGGTAGGATTTCGAGGATAGGCATCCAAATAACTCCCCGTTATCTGGTTCTCACAATGTCAAAACCACAGAAGTTGTCGAATAGGGAACTGAAAATCCTCCAAGTCAAGTGTTCCTAACACCATAAGGCAGGGAGATACCTGTGAATGGTTGAAGGACGAGATCTGGTTGTTTTGAGCATCCCCCCTTGAGGCACCCACCTCTTGGACAGGATCCAGCCCATGACCCATTTCTGAGGCCGAAAATCTAAATGCCGCACATTGACCGAGGTACCTAGTGACCAAATTTTAGGACATCTACCTAGGTGGAAATTGTGGGCTACAATTGCACCTTGATTGGATTTTGTGCAGCTATTGGGAAATATCGCCAGCTCTTTCGGGATATGCCCCCTTTACCCCTCATTATAAAAAATTATTTTATCCTTCACTAGTTTCTCTTCTGGTGACTTCAGACCCCACTGTTGAGTACTATTGGAAGGTCCAGTGCTATTTGAGAGGAAGGATGTTACGTCTTCTAGGACATGAGCATTTGTTTTCTTTGATTCCCCACGCGGACAAAACCCACTTATCCACATATATGCTTCTTTTCAAACCACTTTATGTATGATGCACTTCTGACTACATTTTGATTTGGATATATATATTGTGTAAAGTTCAAAATTTGCAACAAAGTCTCTTGTTTCTTTATTACTCTCACCACCATTTACACACATTCACTTAGCTAGTTGGACATCATAGGGGACCCACAGAATGCCCGCCATTCAAGACACTTGCTAAACCTCCCTCCTATCTTAGGGGGAGTTCCTGGTCTTGCCCACTCATCAACACCACCTTCACACACTCATGTGAGTGCTACTATTTTAGGATCATCTTTGCCTGGTTCCACATTACTTGGGTCCACTTCCTCTCAAGGGGAAAGTACCAACCCACCTAGGCCCCCTCGAGGGTCAGGTTCACAACACACTGACACCATGGCTAGGGCTAATCCTCCCCCCCACTACAAATGTCTTGTTTGGCCTCTCTCAACATACCAGATCTAAGAAAAATCACCAATGATCCTATATTGCATGACCCCACATGGCCTGCAATGCCCACCAAACTACCTTCAGACATACCCAAGTTTGAAGGAAAGGCAGGAGATGACCCTGCTAACCATGTCATGACTTTTCACCTATGGTTCTCTTCCAACAACATCATGGATGATTCCATCATACTGCGATTATTTCAATGCACACTCACTGACCCATTGGCCAAATGGTATGTAGATGAAAAATCAGGGTCCCATGCGACTTTTGAATCCTTGGCCAAAGCATTTTTGACCTTCTTCCAATTACCAATCCGCCATGACAATGGTCTGGAAATACTCTCTAATTTCAAAAAAACCTCAGCCACACATATCACTGATCACATTCACGAGTGGCGTAGGTGACGTAGTTTGTGAAAAGAAGAAACCACCAAACAACAGTGTCTTGACTGGTTCCTTAGATCACTTGTCTCTCTCCTCGGTAAGGATGTTGCTTCCACCTTCCCTCAATCAGAACAAGAAGCCATTAGTAAGGCTCAACAATACAACCTCATCTATTCATAGTCAGGGTACTTATACACTGCACTTCCTGATCTCACAAAACCTGTGCTGTTTGGCCAAGACACACCTGGGATGTCTCACTCAACAGACGGACTGATTGGTAATACCACTCAGCACAGTCCACAACCCCAACAACCACCAATGTATGGAACACCTCAATACTCGTCGGTATATGGGGGCACTTCTTATTACCCCCCACCCCCTTATCAACAACCATTCCCTATTGCTATGCCTCCACCCATTAGTGGGCCACTGCAGCACCCCCCATACACCCACCTATTCAAACGATTTTGGGTACCCCCTCCACCTCAACTTATAGTACTAGAGAACGTGCCACACCTTCCTATGTACCTTACGGATCGTCACCGCCACAGAATCCATACTTTCCTTTTCCTAGTTCCCCACAACCCATCGCTCCCCCACATCCTCACGCTGGGGCAAATTTTGTTCAACCTTCTCCCGTTCAACAATATCAAAATTTTGAACAACTGAATATGGAAAATACAACCCATCCATTGAACAATGCCAAAAAGAAAGGGAAAAACAGGAGCAACAACAACCCAGGTCACGGTGACAATCAACCCCAGCAGAACCAAGCTACTAGGGGCAACCAGAACCAAGGGAATGAAAACCCCTAGGAGGGAAATAATAATAGGCGTCAAGGGAGAAATAACAATACTGTTAAAACCAACTTCCTTTGTGCCCTTTGCAGTGAGTTCAGTCATTACACTCATCATTGCCCCCAAATCACTGATTTCAAACGATTGAAAGACTCAAGCAGTCTACCCCATCCTCCAGCATCGCCTACTCCTCAGCAGGCCCCACAACAATACGTGCAACAACCCCCCCTGCCATGCTGCAGAATCCTATTCCACACCAAGGTGTGATAAACACCCAACAAGACACACAACCTCCCCCACCTCAGGTGGGATAGTACCTCAACCCAAACAATCCAGCAGATCGCACGATCCTCCTCACTAGTGAGGAAGAAATCCTTCTGCAAACACGTAATCATCAGTATCATGCACCCGCTGAGTCTCCTCCCATCCCTCTAAAGACAAACCCTGCACCGACGGGACCCCCGTTTGTAATCACTCGCCCTAACACAGAGACACCTCTTAGCATCCCTCGCATCCCATTATGCAGGAATGTCCACAACCCACAGGTTAGGGCTGCTCATAATTACAGTTTGGTTGATGACTTAGCACAATCCCCGACTGCCATGTCAGTCTTAGAAGTCCTTCAAACTTGTCCCACTCAGCGGAAATCATTACTTTCCTCCTTGGGGGAAGTCGACCCCGAAGACACTCGACTCATTACATTCGATCTTGACAGTGGAGAACCTAGCCTTCCCGCCTTGATCGCTTTTCAAATCCTAGTAAAAATACGGAACATCACAGTTCATCAGTGTATCATCGATGAAGGTGCATCTTCATGCATTATGTCCAAATCTGTATGGAAGAAACTTGGTTCCCCCGAACTCATACCCTCTGCCAGTACCTTACGAGCTTATGATGGACAACCATCATCTCCTGAAGGGCTCTTCCAAAATGTCCCCATAGAACTCGGGGGCAGGACTATTCTCATCGACATTGAAGTTATCGATGCCCCACTCGATTATAATATCTTGTTTGGTCGTAGCTACATGTACGCTATGAAGGCAGTTTCCTCTTCCGTCTTTCGAACAATGATGTTCCCCCACAATGGGAAGATCATTACCATTGACCAAGTCTCACATTACGAGCCTAACCCATCTGCCAACATTGATAACATTCTTCTTCTCATCCACACGAGTCATGATGCATACCCACTTGTCGAAATGGGTCCTGGAATTTTCAAAGATCCATCATTATTAGGAACTTACCATGGAGCACCACCACTCCTTCATCCTTCCAATCAATTATGCGTCGTATCATCTAACAGAACTAACATAGAGGATACCCTTCCTCCTATGGAGGCTTCTATCATATCTGACATCCCACTAGTCGCAGAACTTCCCCCTCACAAGCCTCCTGCGAACTCGTCGACTCCACCAGTCCACGATTTCACCTCTCCCCAAGGACATATCCCAGTTTGGGAGACCATTCCCCAAGCCATCACTCAAATCCCCTTCTTTTACCGTCCACCTGGCATTGAATATTTCTAGGTAGCCGCAACACTTACCCTCCCTCATATGGTGTTAGCAATTCCAGTTTGGCATTTACATCCACCAGAGATGGTCCCTCGACCATCCCTTCCCCCCAAATGGAAGGAATTCCAATGATGATTCCCATACTTACTCCCACCATACCCTCTACACCCCCACTCAGTACCCCCCCTACCACAGCTGGGGGCAGGAAAAAGAAGAAGGAGCCCACAGCTCCACTTCTCCCACGCATCCAAACCCCTTGCGTGCTATGTAAGAAAGATGGACACCAAACCAACAATTGTCCATCTCTACCAGAGTTACGGAATTTGATTCCACTCAATCAAACTCCCTCAACACTCACCACTATAGCCAGTACTACTGCTACCACCCCCCATTCAAGTAGTAAAGGGTTGTGAACCAAATTTGCTTGCGCTATATGTTCAGAAATGTCCATTATACCCACCATTGCCCAGCACTACCACGCTTTCGACAGACCTTAGCAGCAATACGCCAAAGCTTCCAGAGAAAACCCAGTCTAGCTACGTCATCCCTACCAAAAATCACTGACATTCATTATGTCACCACTTCAGTCAATGAACGTATGAGATGCCCTTGCTCTCTATGTGAATCCTTAAATCACTTTACATACCAATGTACTATGATCATTGAATACAGGCAATGCCAATTGACCCTACTTCAAAGACCCACATAATCGATGGTTGACCTTACCTCATCACTAGAGATTCTTCATGTCATTTCTCCTGAACCCAAGGCCCTTCCAACACCTCCATGGTTCTTGGATGACTTATCTGAGGATTCACCCCTTAATCCCCCCAACTCTCTCGCTCATTTCCCTACAGAAATTTTACACCCAACTACCACAGGTACTCCTCAGTACTTCAACATTTGGTTTATGTCGAGCGAACCCTCGCAATTTCCTCGCATCGTTCCCCTTGCTTCTTCATCCATAGGGGGAAGCCACATGACAACAGTCACCGATATAACTCTTCACGACCTCTTATATTCCCGCCAATTCCACTGTGACGAGGAAATACTAGAAGAGTTAAACAACCCTGACTACCCATGGGATGTGCTACACCACTGCGCACTCTTCTTTCCCCAGAAATCCTCCACGCCTCCTAACCAACACCCCATCTACGTGGTTGAAACCAAGGATTTTATCCCATCAGGGCCTATCGAATGGTTCAAAAACCCCATTCCTACCCCTGATGCTTTTGAAGAAGGCAACATGGCCAACATTTCCCCGACCATTAAAATCGACATTTCCATCAAAAATGGCGTTGTCGAGGAAATCACCATTGGAGTCGCTTGCACTCCTCAAAAAATCACCGCCTATAAATCCTTCTTCAAGGAATATCGAGATATTTTTTCCTGTTCATACACGGAAATGCCTGGCCTCGATCCCTCTATCGTCGAACATCGCATCGACACCTGGCCCAACAGTACACTAGTTTGTAAAAAACAAATACCGCTACACCCATCCAAAGCAGCGGCCATCAAAGCCGAAATTGACAAATTACGTGTGATCGGGTTCATCTACCCCATCACTTATACCTCCTGGGTTTCCAACCCTATACCCATTAACAAAAAACAGGGCACTATTCACGTCTACACGGGCTTTCATGATCTCAATCACACATGTCCCAAAGACAACTTTCCAATGCCTTTCATCGATCAAAATATCGACGATGACGCAGACCATGAGGCTCTATCCTTCATGGATGGTTTCTCAGGTTATAATCAAATTCAAATACACCCAGCCGATTAGTACAAAACTGCATTCACTACCCCTTGGGGTACTTTTTCATACCGTGTCATGCCTTTTGGATTAAAAAATGTTGGCGCAACTTTCCAATGGGTGATGACATACATTTTCCACAATCTGTATCATATCATCCTCGCATACTTGGACGACCTCACAGCTCGATCCAAGAAACACACCCAACATCTTGATGATTTACGAATCATCTTCCAATGGTGTCGCCAATACAACATCTGCTTGAATCCCCTCAAGTGCGTATTCTGTGTCATCAAGGGGTGCCTCCTTGGCTTCATCATTTCCCAAATTGGTATTACCGTGGACTCCCTCAAAGTCCAAGATATCACTGAAATTCCACCTCCCTGGAATTTACATCAACTTCAAAGCCTACAAGGCAAGTCTAACTTTCTACGATGATTTGTCCCAGACTATGCCATTCGCTCACATGGTTTCCTTCGCTTACTACATCATGACATCCCATTTCACTGGGATGAACATGCCCAACATTCATTTGATGATCTTAAACTAGCGCTCTCCAACACCCCTTTAATTAGTGCACCTGACTACAATCGCGACTATATCCTCTATGTATCAGCATCAACTATTTCAGTAGCAGGAGTTCTCGTTCAGCTAGGTGATGACAATCGTGAGCATGTCATTTATTATGTTAGTAAAAACCTCTCAGGGCCATCCTTGAAGTATAAACACAAACATAAACTAGCTCTTCTAGTCATCCTTGCAGTCTAGAAACTGCGTCACTACATTATGCGTCCTAACCAACACCCCATCTATGTGGTTGAAACCAAGGATTTTATCCCATCAGGGCCTATCGACTGGTTCAAAAACCCCATTCCTACCCCTGATGCTTTTGAAGAAGGCAACATGGCCAACATTTCCCCAACCATTAAAATCGACATTTCCATAAAAAATGGCGTTGTCGAGGAAATCACCATTGGAGTCGCTTGCACTCCTCAAAAAATCACCGCCTATAAATCCTTCTTCAAGGAATATCGGGATATTTTTTCCTGGTCATACACGGAAATGCCTGGCCTCGATCCCTCTATCGTCGAACATCACATCGACACCTGGCCCAACAGTACACTAGTTTGTCAAAAACAAAGACCGCTACACCCATCCAAAGCAGGGGCCATCAAAGCCGAAATTGACAAATTACGCGTGATCGGGTTCATCTACCCCATCACCTATACCTCCTGGGTTTCCAACCCTATACCCATTAACAAAAAATAGGGCACTATTCACGTCTACATGGGCTTTCATGATCTCAATCACGCATGTCCCAAAGACAACTTTCCAATGCCTTTCATCGATCAAAATATCGATGACGACGCAGGCCATGAGGCTCTATCCTTCATGGACGGTTTCTCAGGTTATAATCAAATTCAAATACACCCAGCCGATTAGTACAAAACTGCATTCACTACCCCTTGGGGTACTTTTTCATACCGTGTCATGCCTTTTGGATTAAAAAATGCTGGCACAACTTTCCAATGGGTGATGACATACATTTTCCACAATCTGTATCATATCATCCTCGCATACTTGGACGACCTCACAGCTCGATCCAAGAAACACACCCAACATCTTGATGATTTACGAATCATCTTCCAATGGTGTCGTCAGTACAACATCTGCTTGAATCCCCTCAAGTGCGTATTCTGCGTCATCAAGGGCTGCCTCCTTGGCTTCATCATTTCCCAAAGTGGTATTACCGTGGACTCCCTCAAAGTCCAAGCTATCACTGAAATTCCACCTCCCTGGAATTTACGTCAACTTCAAAGCCTACAAGGCAAGGCTAACTTTCTACGATGATTTGTCCCAGACTATGCCATTCGCTCACACGGTTTCCTTCGCTTACTACATCATGACATCCCATTTCATTGGGATGAACATGCCCAACATTCATTTGATGATCTTAAACTAGCGCTCTCCAACACCCCTTTAATTAGTGCACCTGACTACAATCGCGACTATATCCTCTATGTATCAGCATCAACTGTTTCAGTAGCAAGAGTTCTCGTTCATCTAGGTGATGACAATCGTGAGCATGTCATTTATTATGTTAGTAAAAACCTCGCAGGGCCATCCTTGAAGTATAAACACAAACATAAACTAGCTCTTCTAGTCATCCTTGCAATCTAGAAACTGCGTCACTACATTCTGCTTCGCACAACTAAGGTTGTAGCAAATTCCAACCCTATGCAATACTTGCTGAGTCATCGACAAATTAATGACAAATTTGCTCGATGGATCGTTATCCTTCAGGAGTACGATCTTGAATTCTCAACACCCAAGAGCAAGAAATCCCTCATTCTCGTCGAACTTGTCATGGCCCTCCCCTCTGACACAACCGGTACCCCCGTCAATACCAACATTTCCGACGAAGACCTCTTTTACATCACTTTAGATGATCCTTGGTACGGTGACCTCCTCATCTACCTCCAAAATCAAAAGTTCAGTAACCACCTTTCACAAGATGATCATCATCGTATTCACCACTAGGCCCTCCGCTACCTCCTCATCAAAGACATTTTATACCAGCGAGGGTTTGACACCATTATTCATCGATGCCTAACCATTAACGAGGCCAATAGAGTCTTGAATGACTGTTACAGCGACGCATGTGGGGACCATCTTTCGGGAATATCCACTGCTTAGAAGATTATCCGAGTAGGTTACTTTTGGCCTACCTTGTTTCATGATTGCATTCATGCCATGAAACGATGCGAGACATGTCAGCTTTACACCAACAAAGCCCAAGCACCACCTACTCTTCTCCATCTGGTCATCATTGCTGGCCCTTTTTGTAAATGGAGCATCGACTTCATGACTTGTAATCCCCCCTCCAACAATGGACACAAATACATTGTTGTCGCAGTCGATTACTTCACTAAATGGGCTGAAGCTATGCCCACCTTCAACAATACCGTTGACACCGCCGCACGTTTTTTCCTTAACCACGTCATATCTTGCTTTGGAGTACCACTCCAACTTGTTTTCGATCATGGAAAACACTTCGAGAATGAGATTTTCGTCGAACTCTCATCTCGGTTAGGATTCTCCCACGAGTTTGCCTCACCATATTACCCTTAGTCTAACGGACAGGTCGAAGCAGTTAACAAGGTCCTCAAGACCATGTTACATCACATGGTTAATAAACATAAGACCAATCGACATCATATGTTATTTTTCATGCTATGGGCTTACCGCACGGCTGTGAAAACGGCTACTGGTTTCACACCATTTCATCTAGTCCATTGGGTTGAAGCCACTCTTCCCATCGAGTGCGAAATTCCCACCTTACGCACCGCAATTGAGCTATTACCCGACACTACTCCAATGGAGCAGCGCTTGTTGAACTTAGTGTCCCTGGATGAAGATTGTCGATCTTCATTAAAGAACAATGAGGCAGCTAAAAAATGATCAAAGGCTACCTTTGATCGACATGTCAACCTTCACTCATTTCGCGAAGGCGACCTTGTCCTTGCTTACGATATTGCTCATGATACCTTTGGCCATGGAAAATTTGAGTCACTATGGCATGGCCCATACATTATCCAACATTGCCTCACCAAAGGCGCATACATCCTGGCCTCTCCCGAAGGCCTCTCTCTAAAATAACCCGTCAATGGGTTATACTTAAAGAAATTTTATGCTTAAACATAGTCATTCTACTTTAGGTTATTTCTTTTATAGTGTTTTTAATATTTTTTTCCATCCCTCGTGTCTAAACTATCATTTGTGCTATTGACAGATGCTTCCTCCATCGGCCTACCACATCGGTTACACCAACGGCGCCATCCATTGGACACAAAATCTTGCTTCGGTCGCTTGGGCTCTCTACACCCCCTCACGTGAAATGCTCCATTCGAGTGGCATATGTTTGGGTTCAGTGACCAACAACCAAGTCGAATACACTGTCGTGATTGGCCTCCTGCCCGATGCCCAACATCATCGTATTCATCACCTTAGCATCTTTCTCGACTCTCAACTAGTTGTTCTCCAGCTCAAAAATGTGTACCGCGTACGCGACCCTTGCCTCTTTCGAAAATACCTGCAGGTTAGACTTTTATCTCGACATTTTGATTCCATTACATTTATACATATTCCAAGACAATTGAATCACATTACAGATAACCTAGCTAATATTGTGTTAGACTGGCATATATCACATCAAGCTACCTCTACACATACATAAACACATCAACAACATGTCACAACATATATAGATTAGACATCATCAACACATTTAGAAAAACACATGTAAACACCACATAGATCTCAAAATGTATACTCATGTATATAAAAAACTGTCCATAATGCCATCCAAATGTTTACATACAAAAATACAAGTATCCACAGGCCAGTGAAGCACCTCAGTACAAAATGGGCTCACTAGCCTATATACAAAAATACAACAATACATAGAGAACCACTCAACGTGCCTCTAGAGCACCACCTCCTGCCCCTCCCTGAGGTGGTGGTCCCCCACCCACTACTGGTCCCTCATGCCCCAGAGGTAGTCATCTGGTCATCGCAGCACCTGCTACTTTTTCTCATCGTACCATGGCCGACCATGGCAGCGGAATCCCCACACACTGCTCCAAGATGCCCTCATCCTGGATACGAGACCACATGCCCTCAGGGATGCCCTGTAGCATTACCTCCGGGCGACAACGTATGTCCTCAAAATCTACTCTGGCATTTTCCGGAGGAGCATGTGATGGCCCAGCACCAAGGTCACCAAACCGGTGTCTCCTCTCTACTCTCTCAGGATCAACTGGTCTCACCTTGGCATCCTCACACTGACATCTCTCTCCAACCCACGGTCCTCCCCGCGGTGGTCTCTCCGGCTCCTGACGAGTCAGTTCTCTCTGCAACTCAACCTCGCACCCGTGAGGTGCCACATCTGCACATACAAACAAGCAATAGATAGTATCAACATCTATATCATATCCAAATGTCATGCTATCTCAAAAAACATATATATCAAAATCATCAACATACCTCGATGGTCAAACACCTCCCTTGGAGGTAACACCATGTCCGGATCCTCCCAGAAGTCAACCCCAGCATAGGGGAACTGCAATATCACCTACGACATCTGCCACCACATTTGCACCACCTCATCAGTAAAGAAGTGGCCTCCCTCGCCACCACTGTGGCGAAGCAAAATAGTCGACCATCACTTTAGTCGCAGCTCTCGCGCCCCAGGCACACCCAATAAAATCCTAGGGTGAAACATAGGTACCCTCTCCAAAAACTAGGCCACTAGGATGGACCCGAAGGAAAACTCTCTAGTATCCATGGACCGACAGTGGTCCAGCTGCCCTACCATCCTGGCATGCAGTGTAAGCCCCCAGGCGAGGTGCTCACTGACTAACACCCTCTCCATCACACATAGTTGACCAGCACTGATCCACTGCATCGCAAGAGACCCATAAACTCTCACAATCATCACTGCTATACAATGATGCACTAGGGAATCCATCGCCCCAATGCTCACGACAGTGCCAGACATAAATTTCTCCCCCGAACAGTACCTCTGGCCAACTGTCTCTAGCGACACATCCCTCGGTAACACCGGCTCCACCTGTAGGGGCGTTCCCTGAAACAGGAGCCCAGTCAAAAAGTATATGTCCTCCATCACAGTGAAGGCAATCTACTCTCCTCACACTATGAAACAATGTAGGTTTGGACTCCACATCTAGATAAGGAACTGCAAGAGATACTCCTGCACCTGTATCAACGGGCACTCAAAGAACTTCAACAACCCATAGGCTGCCAAAGTCGCACGTACCCCTGGCTCCTCAATAGCCATGGCGTCTCTCAGCTGGGACTAATCCTGCTCTCTCTAGCCAACCGGTATCGTGTACAATGATCGCCCACAACCATATAAAATAGTCCTAAGTCAGCCAAATGGACCATAAACAATATTAAAAAGATAATTTTTACACCCATCAACCTTGCCCCCAAAGCGTGGTTGTTTAACCCATAGACACTCACACGTGTGCGCCTGTTCACTCCACATGTGCGCCCGTATGCATGCATGTTCACTACACAAGCATGCTCTCAGATGTGCATGTCCATCCTTCAGGCACGCACCAGTGCGTGCTTGCTCAATGTACAGAGGCGCCTTCATGCGCCCCTGTCACGAACATAGGTTTTCTTTAGAGCGCGCCTCTCAATTACATAGCCGCTCACACATGCGCAGTTGTGCAACCAATAGGCACACACATAGTGCGCGCCCTTACTAGCACCCTCATGTGTTCCTATTCGGTCAGCATGCGTGCACTTGTGTGTGCATACTTCTGGATTTCCCATGCACATGGGGGCCCACACCCATAAAACCCCCTGTACGACCCTCCATACAGCCCCTGCCCAAAAAAGGAAACCCTAATTCTATGCAGAATGATCAGAACACTAACCTTAAGCTCGTTGGTCCTCAATCAGATGCCTCATCCTCCTTGAATCTCCAAATCTCCTCTAAATACTTCTCGTCCAGTCACTATAGCAGCAAGTACAAATGAGGTGGCAATGTGGGTCGTATAGCTATATATAGGCCTTTTCACCAAATTTCCACTCACCATTCTAGGAGCTCTGGGTGTCCATTTCTTGATCCGTCTTCAGCCACAGGATCGACATCCCATCATCTACATCACGACAATCCCTTGGCCTCTTTTCATCTTGAGCCCCTGGGACACCATTTTTTTTTCATACCCGGACCAGGTAAGCATGCGCATATTCAAAATTATCAAATAAATGCTCATATGTTCGATTCTCTTCAGATATTGTTCACGTCGAGTATTTGGTTTTCATGTGTGTAGGTACTTGGTCATCATACATAAACGCAACCCCTTCAGGTATATACTCAGTACGGGCATGTAGTCATTCCCTCTGAGTCTTACTTGTATATCTAGTCACACCCTCTGACATTTTCCTCTAGGATCCCCATTTCCGGCTCTGCAGTACCAACACCTCCATTTTCATCTTCGGTACAGTAGCACTCTTACCCACATGAGTTTTCCCACTCATATCACCCTTTTGCACCTTTGACACTCATGTTGTTTCTCAAATCCCTTTAGGTATGGGAGTCCCGATAGTCTTACATCATGTCGTGAATCAACCACATACTCCTTCTCCTCATTTTGCTAACTTTCCCAAATGAACTCCCATATTATCACTTCATGGTTCTATTTTTTGACTGCACCTCCGCAGTATCATGAACCCTCAATTTCCTCCACAATCAGTTTGCCCATATGCAAATCTCCCTTCAGTTCACCTACCTCATACAGAAACCCACCCATGGGGCCCCCACCCTCCACCAGTTCTCCAAGAAAATTATTCCCTACCTGGGCCAACCATATCACATTGGGGTACCCATTTTTGTATTTGTACACTTATCCCCAATTATTCTTTATTTATTGTACAAACGCCTTTGTTTCCAGCAATTACCTTACCTTTTTGTCGTCACCTTTGGCGACCTTCCTCCCTTTTTGGCCAACGCAACCCATGTCACCCTTGGTTGGGGAACTACTTATCATCTACCCTTGACGACATTGTCCATATCTCTAGAGTACTCCACAGGCCACTTACCTCTGCCCTCTGAGTTTATTCACTTTGTCCCGCCTCTAGCACAACTTATCTCCTATCTTGTTGTCCCCCTAACACTCAACCTCGTTGAATGGTTGCGTCCACTTTTATCTCACATATACCCCAACCAAGGGCAGTATTGAGTCTTCCTACATCTTGACTTCATCCATGTACCTCCTCCCCTCCCTCACCTCCCCTAGTAGATTTCACGAAGCCATTTGCTTCTGGGAGTCGCGTCCCCCTTTTTGTCGACATCAACATAGTTTTCCAGAAGGGCGACAATATCTTGATTCTCATTACCTATCCAATGAGAGATCTCAGACGGCACAGGGAGAACCACAAATTGCTCCCTTCTATCGTTGACCCCCATAACATTTGATGCCAACACTTTCTCATGTTACGGTGGGTCTTACTTTGCGACTATTACAGTTAGTTCTTATACTTGCCGAAGACCTCTGAACTTGGCTGGGCTATCAATGCCTACAGAATCCGTGATACTTCTTCTAGATGTCACTGCCTACCATTCAGAGTATGTTCCTCCATAGAATTGTCTTTTGCCTTTATCACAACCGCCCCCGAGGGCACTGCAGTTGTCTACATCAACACTTCATTCCTCTTTTTGAGTTACATGACACAAGCATGGGGCATGTCCACCTCGTTTGTACATCATTTATTTTTACACACCTTATGGAAGGGTGAGTTCTACAGGTTCCTTTTTTCCTCCAACGGATCGCTCTGGCCAATCCCACTATTTCTCTCTCTTACAACAACACTCTTAGTAGAATAAAAATTTATGGATTTCAGCTATATGTATGCTCCTAACCTCATCCATTAGGGGGCATCTGTTATCACTGAAATTTCGTCTGCAAATGGTTACAAGAATTTAGCATCGTCAAATAGGTATGAAGTCATCCATCGATCTGAATTAACAGAAAAACATTCAAAAAGGGTCAAAAATATACAACTAGTGCAAAAATTAAAGGGCGCTATGAAGACACTGGGTGCGCGTGCACATGCACAAAATAGGAACGTAGAAATCGTGCACATGCGCATGATGCACGACTGTTGTCGCAAAAATCCGTGCACCTGAGAAACGACGCATTTATGAGAGTGGTCGGCCTCCCACCCACTTCTGGTTCAGCATCCAAGTTGATTTGACACTCAAATCTAGACTGGATTCGATGGGGTGGCTGGTCAAAGACCTAGAAATGCCCTAATTAGCCTCTTTACACACTACAAACTAGTTGGACAATAACTCAAAGGAATGATATAAAAAGGCCATGGATACACTTCATTTTTCAAGGAATTCAAAGAAAAGTTATGCTGCCATTATTCTCTTGAGGACTCTTCTATCCTTGCCAAGAGTATATTTGCATCATTGCATTGGGCAATCCATCTCACCCCTTGAGTGGATTAGCAAAGAATTCTTTCACCATTTTCATTTTCATTTTCAAAGTTGTAAGAAGAGCTTATTTGTGGGGGTCCAAGAGCCCTCCCTTGGAGGAAGAAGGGACTCATATCCCCCTTGCTTATCGGTGTTTTATTTCACTAATATCAGCCTTATCATTGGTGACATGGGTCTCATTGTTTCTTTTGTCCTTATGTCCCTATGTTTATAAATTTAGTTGTTGTTTTATTTCTTAGTTTAATTCTTAGCTATTGTTTTATATTTCTTTTTCTAACCCTTTTCCTTGCAGTTGTCCTGCTTAGAAAACCCAACTAAGATTGCAAGCACCTCTATTTTTCTCACTAAGGTGACGAAAGAGGTGAAACAACAATTATAACAAAGGCCTTTGAATTGGCGTTCAGCCATTTCATCCCTGGTCAATTTTTGGATTTTTAATGGGGTGGAGGGAGTAGTGGGAATGACGGGTTTAGGGCGAGCGATAAAGGAGGGTTTTTGGTTTTGAGATGATATAACCTATTGTGCTTCTTTATCTCTTTTAGTAGCCTGCACCCAAGTCAAGGGTTGATCCATGAGGAAATGGACCCGAATCTCCTCCTTCAGGCCACTAATAAAACACTCTCGAAAGAAAGCATCAGTCATGCCCTCTGTTCGAAAAGCCAGGCGCTTAAAGGAATCTATAAAGTCTTATACTATTCTAGATTGTTTCAACTTTGTAAAATGGCCCAAATGGTTGGTGTTTGTGTCAAAGCATTCATAAAGCTCAGTCACAAATTGGGTCCAAGCAATATACCCTTGACAGGAAGTTTTTCTCCATTGCCACCATTGTCAACGTTCTTGATCTAGATGGAGAACACCATACCGGAGTTTAGCCAAGTCATCTGTAATTCTGTATAAAGAGAAATAATGTTCCATTTGGGTTACCCAACCAGTGGGGTCTGAGCCATCAAATTTGGTCACATCCACCCGCGGAAGGTGTATGTCACATTGAAAGTGATGGGACTGAAAGTTATGGGAATGGGAGGAAGTTTCACCTTCATTCTTTGGAGGTTCTTCAGAGAAATGGTCATCTGTAGGGATATTTGGTTTGGTGTAGAGTGATGCAAAGACAGATTCAAGCTAGCTGGTCAGTTCTTGTTTGACTTCCTCCATTGAGGACTGTATGGTTGTATTTATGGTATCATTGATGGACAAATCGATGGAGGCAATAGTAGCACTGAGTTGTTTCACTTCTTTTTGGATTTCTAGGAAACTAGATTGCATGGTGTTGAAGCGAGCTTCTAGGTCTTGGCTATGGGTATGGACCATGAGGATGGGTGAACTAAAAAGGGGCAGGCGGGGTCAAAAATTTTGCTAAAAAATGATATGGATGAATGTTATAAGGGAAGAGAGATGAATTTAATGGAATAGGTCTCAAATACTGGTGAAAAAATTTCCAGACCTGTGGAGTTATACTCCGGTCTGAAGAATACTGCAATGATGAAATCCCCAAATGCTTAACCAGAAAGAGATGTGTATTTACTTGGCAACCCGAACACAGTTGCACGATAGTAGATCTGGTCTGTTTTAATTTGTTTATGTTTCTGGCCCCCAAGGGTTAGGTATTCAAGGGTTCTACAGACAAGGGTTTGCCCTATGCTATAACTCTTTGATATACGTGTGGGGTCCAACACTAGTATTCGGCCCAATATCTTAGTGCACTAACTAAGGAGGATAGACCGTACCCTTAGCCATACTACACGACTACCCAGGTACTAGAGAGTATCTTCCCAAGTGTTTTTCTCGGTGACACTATAGCAGTCCGACGACCGATAGGTTTATCTAAAGAGCGCTTCAGGAAATCTTGGCCGATCCGTACACAGGTGTTGTCTGATGCACTACCACTCAAAGGGGTACCAACATGGGTTACAAGGGTGGCCAACAGATATGCCCTTAAGAACCACTTGAATTTCCTGCATGTATGAATCCCTCAACCATGGGTTTATGCGCATAACAAAAGATAACTATGGTTTAAATACGTCGGAATATGTCTCTAACCTGGAAAAAAAATTCCCACAATTTCTGCCAAGGAAATTTCTCTAATACCACTTGCAAGATACCAGATATAATAAATATGTAGAACAGAAATAAAATGCTAGAAATGGCAGAATAACAGTAATATATCCAGCATAATCTCCACAATAACATAGAAATGATATAAGAACAACAACATAAATAACACTTTGATTTAGAAAGTAATGTTCATAGGCCTCTTCGAAGGGGCAACCTCCAGTCGAGCAGCGCTCTGTTACAGTAATCTCTAAGCTAGGGTTTTCATACCCTCGACCCTTATTTATACTAAATATGTCTATCAAGAGAAGCATCTAGAGAAAGATCCTTCTAGAAGCGGAAGCTTCTATTAGGTCTTCTTACATCCGCCTTATTCTATTTTATTGAAAGGCCTT
>SNQJ01S0064711.1:0-40670 GCA_010110895.2 Picea sitchensis
GTGAAGTGTGCCAACCTCGATGCATGGGACGTATCTCGCTTAATTTCATTTTTCTAAAATTTCAAATCTTAACGACTTAAAGAATTTTCTCGTCTTTCGCTGTATCGTGAATTTCCTTTCCAAACTTTGACTCTTCAACTCGCGAAGATGCGAGTGCCGATTTTACCTTAATTAATAATAACCGTGATTAGGCACATTCTTAATTATATAACTAACCTAATCACCACATCGCGACTCGGGAATTCGAAGAAAAACTTTTGGGAGAATGATATGCTGAGTCGCGATATCGCGATGTGGCGATAATTAAGGCTCGAATTAAGAGAAGAAAATCTTAGATTAGGCGACTAATTAATCTCTCTATAATTATGTCGCATCTTCGTGAATTGGAGTTTTGGACACCTTAACTCGATGAAAGAAAGTACCGTGTGACGAAGTGCCGAGAACCAAATTTAACCATGGTTAGTTTTTTACCCTTAGTCTCTGACCAAGGTTATTACAAAGTCATCGTGTTCTCGGCTATCGGGGCTGCAAGAACAAAAACTCAGGTCTGACGGATGCCGAGGCGTGAAACCCCGACGACATCTAATCATGGGTTAAAGGTTTTATCCTAGTTAATGCCTTGGACGAAAATTAGAACCGAGTTCACATTTTCGCGACTCAGGACTTGTGAATTCAAGAAATAAAGTGTCCGACTTGCAGGACCCCGAAATAAAACCAAAAGAACAAACATACTTGCGAAAAATGGACCTTTTTTGAAAGTGACAAAGCATTGCTATTCATGGGACAAAATTTCAGAGCTTTATGATTTCGAAAGGAGAAGAAAAGAAAATTTAGATCTCAAGTATCAAAAATTGAAAATTGAGCGAGGTGAAAAACAAGGGAGGCTCCAACACAAGTCATTGTTTTGCTACCCTACCTATTTACATATTGATGGAACCCGAGCATCCTTGCGTTGGTTCACGCCTCCCCCTCTTCGCGCAAGAAACTAATGAATGAGTTGAAAACCCCACCCTTGCACTCTCAGCGTTCAAGAGCAGTCCATCAGAAGCTCACAGTGACTGCACCTTTCCCTTCATAACTCATGAGATTGTGGGATCCGTAGCTCTGCCCCTCTTTTTGTTCACTTTAAATAGTTTGGGTTCCGAATTGAGATGACTGTTGTCCCTCCATCTCCGATTGTGTCCAACTGTTGATTATGCTTGTGTTTGAGTTTGTTCTTGCCCCATTTTCCCATCACCAGAACTACGTGGAGCAAGGATGCCTCACTACAACAAATCCCTATGATTAGCTCCCTTTTTTTTCTTCCATTGGTTGTTTTAATGTATTTTTATCCATGTTTTTGCTAAAGTCGATGCTATTTATCAGGAGGTTTCTATTTATAGATCTATTTGCACCAAGAAACAAAAGTCGACGCTAAACTAAGCATTATTATCGCCTAGTTTAGTGCCCTTTTTAGCGCTCCAGTTAGCGCCTAATCTAGCTCCCTATTTATCTCCTAGTTTAGCTTCCAGTTTAGCTTCCAGTTTAGCTCCCAGTTTAGATCCCAGTTTATCTCCCAGTTTAGCTTCCAGTTTAGCTTCCATTTTAGCTACCATTTTAGCTTCCAATTTAGCTTCCATATTATCTTCCCTTTTAGCTTCTATTTTGTCTTCGAATTTAACTCCCAATGTGCCTAAATAGTAATTTTGTTGAGTTTTTGGGGGTTAAGTGGATAGGGGCTTTGGGGATTAGGTTATTTATAGATTTGAGGTCTAGGGATTAAGGGTTAATGGATTAGGGGTTATTTTTTAAGGGATTAAGGGTTAAGGGATCAGGGGTTACAGTTTAAGGGATTAAGGGTCAATGGCAAATGGTTTTGGGGCTTAGGGGTTAGGTAGTTTAATGGTTAATTGATTAGGGATTATATATGGTCAAGGGATTAATGACATCCATCGACCCTACACATAATCATTGAGATCGTCCATGTCTCATTTTCATCATCCATCATTTCCATACATAGAATCTTTGTCGGAACTAATCTCTTGAAATTCCATGGAACTTCCAATACACCCATCAGAAATATTGTCTTCCACCGACCCCTCACAATGAGCAGTGAATGGGGCCAATGTTGAAATTTCTTCAGTTTGTGCTTGTATGCATCGAAATTTGGCATGGTTAGACTAGACACATGCATTGATGGTATGAGAGGGTTTCAAAACTCAAGGATGTATGATGTCCCCACATAATATTTGAGATCGCCCATGTTTTCGTCAACGTTCATAATGAATGTCTCATTTTGATAATTTGACATTGCCATATATAGAATATTTGTTGTAAATCTCTTGAAATGTAATGGAACTTCCAATTCACCCACCAAAAATTTCTTGCACTGACCCTGCATAGTGAGCAGTGAATGGGGCCAATGTTCAAATTTTTTCAATATGTACCTGTATGCGTCAAAATTTGACATGGTTAGACTAAACACGTCTTGACGGTATGGGAGGGTTTCAAGAATCAAGGATGTATTATTTCCCCACATAATCTTTGAGATCGTCCACATTCACATCAACTTTCATCATGCACGTCTCATTGTCATAATTTAGCATTCCCTTCTATAGAATTGTTGTCATAACTATCTTGAAATTTGACATGGAACTTCCAATACACCCATCACAAATTTCTTCCACTGAACCTACACAATGAGTAGTGAATGGGGACAACGTTGAAATGTTTTCAATTTGTTCCTGTATGCATTGAATTTTGACATGGTTAGACTAGATAGTTACCTTGATGTTATGGGAGGGTTTCAAGACTTAAGGATGATTGAGGTCCCCACATAATATTTGAGATTTTCCATGTTTGCATCAATGTTCAATATAATGGATGTCTCATTGTCATCATTCATTATTTCCATCTATAGAATCTTTGTCGGAACTCTCTTGAAATTTCATGGAACTTCTAATACACCCATCACTAATGTCATATTTCATTGATCTCGCACGATGAGAAGTGAATGGGGGAAACATTGAAATTTATTCAAACTGTGCATGTATGCGTCGAAATTTGACATGGTTAGACTAGACACATGCCTTGATAGTATGGGAGGGTTTAAAGAATCAAGGTTGTCTAATGTCCCCACATAAAATTTTAGATCATCCATGTTTGCATCAACATTCATAATGGATGTCTCATTGTCATCATTCGACATTTCCATATGTAGAATCTTTTTTGGAACTCTATTGAAATCTCATTGAACTTGTAATTCATCCACCACAAATTTCATCCAACGACCCCACATAGTGATCAGTGAATGGGTCCAGCGTTGAAATTTTTTCAATATGTTCCTGCATGCATCAAAATTTGACATGGTTAGACTAGACACATGCTTTGACAGTATGGGAGGGTTTCAAGACTCAAGGATGTATGATGTCGCCACATAATATTTTATATCATCCATGTTTGAATCAACGTTCATAATGGACGTCTCATTGTCATAATTTGTTGTTTCCATTTGTATAATCTTTGTTGAAATTCTCTTGCAATATCATGGAACTTCCAATTCACCCACCACAAATGACATGCACTGACCCCACATAGTGACCAGTGAATGGGGCCAACTTTGGAATTTCTTCAATATGTGCTTGTATGCGTCAAAATTTGACATGGTTAGACTAGACACATTCCTTTATGGTATGGGTGGGTTTCAATACTCAAAGATGTATATTGATGTCCCCACATAATATTTGATATCATCCACATTTTCATCAACATTCATCATGCACGTCTCATTGTCATCATTTGTCATTCTCTTCTATAGAATTGTTTTCGAAACTATCTTGAAATTTGACATGGAACTTCCAATACACCCATCACAAATTTCTTCTACCGAACCTGCACAGTGAGCAGTGAGTGGGGACAACGTTGAAATTTTTTCAATATGTGCCTGTATGCGTTGAAATTCGACATGGTTATATTAGACAAATGCCTTGATAGTATGGGAGGGTTTCAATACTCAAGGATGTCTAATGTCCCCAAATAATATTTGAGATCGTCCATGTTTGCATAAATGTTAATAATGGATGGTTCATTGTCATCATTTTTTTTCCATCTGTAGAATCTTTGTTGGAACTCTCTTGAAATTCCATGGAACTTCCAATTCACCTACCACAAATGTCATGCACCGAACCCACATAGTGAGTAGTGAATGGGGCCAACGTTGAAATTTATTCAATATTTTCTTGTATGCATCGAAATGTGACATGGTTAGACTAGACACATGCCTTAACAATATGGGAGGGTTTCAAGACTCAAGGATGCATATGGATGTCCCCATATTATCTTTTAGATCATCCACATTTGCATCAATGTTCATCATGCATGTCTCATTGTCATCATTCGTCATTGCCTTCTATAAAATTGTTGTCATAACTATCTTGAAATTTGACATGGAACTTCCAATACACCCATCACAAATTTCTTCCACCGAAACCACACAGTGAGAAGTGAGTGGGGCCAACATTGAAATTTTTTCAATCTGTGTCTGTATGCATCAAAATTCGACATGGTTAGATTAGACACATGCCTTGATAGTATGGGAGGGTTTCAATACTTAAGGATGTTTGATGTCCCCACATAATATTTGAGATCATTCATGTTTGCATCAATGTTCAATATAATGGATGTCTCATTGTCATCATTCGTTATTTACATTTATAGAATCTTTATCGAAACTATCTTTAAATGTCATGGCACTTCCAATGCACCCATCACAAATGTCATCTTGCATCGACCTCACACAGTGAGAAGTGAATGGGGCCAACGTTGAAATTTCTTCAAACTATGCCTGTATGCATCGAAATTCGACATGGTTAGACTAGACACATGCCTTGATGGTATGGGAGGGTTTTCAAGACTCAAGGAGGGTTTCAAAATTCTACATATGCATTAGAGTTCATCATAAACATCTCATTTTCAATGTTTGTCATTCCCTTCTATAGAATCGTTGTCAGAACTATCTTGGAACTTCCAATACACCCATCACAAATTTCATGCACCAACCCCACATAGTGAGTAGTGAATGGGGCCAACTTTGAAATTTCTTCAATATGTGACTGTATGCATCAAAATTTGACATGGTTAGATTAGACACATGCCTTGACGATATGGGAGGGTTTCAAGACTTAAGGATGTATATTTATGTCCCCACATAATCTTTGATATCATCCAAATTTGCATCAATGTTCATCATGCACGTCTCATTGTCATCATTCATCATTCCCTTCTATAGAATCGTTGTCAGAACTATCTTAAAAGTTTACATTGAACTTCCAATACACCCATCACAAATTTCATGCACAAACCCCACATAGTTAGTAGTGAATGGGGCCAACATTGAAATTTCTTCAATATGGGCCTCTATATTTGACATGGTTATATTAGACACATGCCTTGAAGATATGGGAGGGTTTCAATACTCAAGTATGTCTGATTTCCCCACATAATCTTTGATATCGTACATGTTTGCATCAACGTTCATTGTCATCATTTGTCATTCCCTTCTGTAGAATATTTTCCGTAACTCTCTTTAAATGTCTTGGAACTTCCAACATTCCCATGACCAATGTAATCCATTGACCTCGCACAGTGAACAGTGAATGGGATCAATGTTGAATTTTCTTCAAAATGTGACTGTATGCGTTGTAATTTTAAATGTTTACACTAGGCAGATGCCTTGATGGTATGGGAAGTTTTTAAGACTTATGGACAACATTCTCTTCATCATTTCCATAATCATGGTTTTCATTTCCATAATCATCATATTCATCATGACCCAATTTCTCCATCCATGCCAACAAAGATCAAACCTACCATACCCATCTTTACAACGAAACCTAATGATTAATAAACCATGATTCTATTAAGTTGGGACATCCCAAAAGAATTTTATAGGGTCCAAAATGCAAGTGGTTTAATTGTTAATGGGTTAGGTATTATATCAGGTGAATGGATTAATGACATCAATCAACCCTACATGGTTACCAGTGAATGAGGCCAACATTGAAATTTCTCCAAGTTATGCCTGTATACATCAAAATTTGACATGGTTATACTAGGCACATGTTTCTTGATGGTATGGGAGGGTTTCAAGACTCAAGGATGTCTGATGTCCCCACATAATCTTCAATATCGTCCATGTTTCAAGGGGTTAGGGGTTATATGGTAGAAAGGTTAAGGTATTAGGTTTAGGCTTAGTGAAATATTTCAATTTGTTTTAAAATATAAATTAATGAATAAACTTTGGATACATTAATTAGCCTGATTGTATGGATTTACATTGACTTACATATACGATATATTTAATTATATTTTTTAACAATTTCCAATAAATGACCATAAACCATGCTAACTCTTATATAAGTAATACTAATTTTTTTTCCCAACAATTCATAGAAAAGATTGAACACTTTAAGGATATTTCCAAAAGAAATTTGTATCGTCAGAAATAATACTGAAGCATTTCATGAATTTTTGGGCCATAAGAATCAACGCCGTTTTAAAAACTAGATTACAAATAATTTTGAAAATTTATAACTCTTGGTCATTAACATTATCGTCTGCAACAATGTCATCCAGTTTATCATTGTCAATGTTTATATGTTATTTCAAGTATTTAATATTATCATTATCCTATTCTTGATCTGCATCATCTTCATCATCATTGAAATTTGATTGTAGACCATCTATATTGTTACCATATGTATAATTTGGATCATCATTTTCTATACCATCCATATTGTTGTCTTCCATAAAATCATCTAACTCTGGATTGTTGTCTTATTGTGCCTGAACATAACCATCTTCAACATCATCATGGATGTTAATTTATTTGATGTTCTCTAATCCATCTCTCTCATTTTGTTGGACATCATTGTTTTTCTCAATATCCACTAATACATCGTCAAATACATTCCTTAATCTTGGATCATAATGTATGGCAAATATCCATTTCGGGTCCAAAATATCTTCATAGAAAAATACATGCACTTGAATGACATACATATATTATAAATATATTATAACACTTTTATTTATTATTAAACACATATATTATCGCAAAAAACTATGAATCAATAGATTAATGATCATTATTGCTTCTTATTTGAGTTAAAGAAATACCTCTGCACAATGAATTGGTAGAAAATAAGGCTCCTTATCCTTAGGTAGGAACCTCAAGGAATCTATAGAAAACAATCCACTATAGGTATCATGTCTTCGTGTCCTCTCAAATTCTTCATACCATCTACACTTAAAAATACAACATTTAAAAGAGAGGTAATCCAACTCAATAATTTCTTGGATTTTTCCAACATATTGTATATTCCCTTCAATAATATTCTTATCTTTTGAGCTTGCTCGACTGCATTTCTTGAAATCAACCATGATGCCACAATCAAAGGATCATCTCTTTACATCTACACTTTCTACACAATAATGTTGTCCATATGCCCACATTGCAGGGTATTTCCTCGCCTATGAAAGACCATTTATTTCAATGAAAAAAAATATAATAACGAATATTAAAATAGTTAATAGTGTCAAAACTGTAAGGAAACAACATTTTGTAAAATTCTATAATAGAATTTACAATTGATAGTTAAAATGTATAACACATTTTTTTACGATCTTTACTAACATTTATTGAAATTGTTGCATGTTTTACAACATTGGAATGACTTCTTATTTGTAACTTATTTGAAATTTTATTATGGTATGTGCACTTTGATATTATTTAATATGAATATGGTTTCGTTTCATATGTTGTAATATTGGAAATATAACACAAAAACTACATATTGCATGAAATAAATAATAACTTTTCATTTTGAATGTTCTTTTTTGCAGAACACAGGTCTTCCAGAAGATCCAGTTGATCCTCATGAGATAGATCCAGATTATAATGGGTCTGATACAAACACGGGAGATGATGATGATGATGAGGCAAATGAAGAAGAAAATGTGAATGACGACGATGATGACCACAATGATGATGATCAATATAATGATGATAACCTAATTGTTGGTAGTAGCCAGTGACATTGATCATTTAGACTCCATTATTGATCATTGTCGTATATCGTTATGATGCCTATTTTCATGTTTACTATCATATGTATCATTTTCACGCGCAATACCATATTATTGAGTTTTATCATTTTGACATTTATCATTTTGACTTATATCATTTGGACATATATCATCTTAACTTACGTCGATTGTTGGCCATGTATCATTCTGGCATGTTATTGATCTATTGTCATGTTTGACTTTCACTTGTTGTAGTTATATATGATGATGATCTTATCAATATTAAAGATATAAGTTGTTTGAAATGATACTTATCTAATATTGATATATTTGACAAGTTTTAATTATAGATGATGATCATATTATAATCATTATCTTGTTATTTTATATATACTATATGTCGTAGATTTAATAAGTATAATGATGTTGTTAGTTTGTATGGATGTCTAGTTCCCTAAAAATTCTTTATAAAAGTTATCATATAAAATACTTCAAATGCAATATGACTTACTCTATAATAATATAAGTTTATTAAGATGCATGATATATTTAACTAATTAAATTGAAATAAAAAATTTTAAATTACTAAATGGAAGCTAAAAAGGACACAACATGAGTTGTTAAAATGGAATAAAAATGTGTCTTTGGAAGTAAAACTCAACATTAAATTTGAAGCCATACTTGGAGCTATTTCTAGATCTAAGTAGGAAGCTAAATTGGTTTCTTAACAAGAAGCAAAACTTGATGATAATTAAGAAGCAAATCCCAACACTAAAAGGAAGCAAACCCTAGACCTGGAAATGAAGTAAAACCAGATGCTAAAAAGGAAGCAAACCTTGGAACTAAAAGGAAGCAAACCATGGAGCTAACAAGGAAGCAATTCTGGAAGCAAAAAATCATGCAATAATGGAAGCACATCTTGGCGTTAATTTGGAAGCCAAAATAGAATCTATATTCGATGCTACACTATAAGTAAAACATGAAGAATGATTGGGAGCTAAACTAGGTGCCACACCTGGAGATAAAATAGGCGCTAAACCAGGAGCTAAATTAGAAGCTAAAGTAGGCACTAAATCAAGAGCTAAACTAGGATTTAAACCAAGAGATAAACTAGGAGCTAAACTAGGCGCTAAACCAGGAGCTAAAGTAGGAGCTAAACCATAAGCTAAAGTAGGAGCTAAAGTAGGAGATAAACTAGGCACTAAACTAGGAGCTAAACTAGGAGCTAAACCAGGATATAAATTAGGCACCACATGTGGAGCTAAATTAGGCACTAAACTAGGAGCCAAACCAGGAGCTAAACTATGTGCTAAACTAGGAGCTAAACTGAGAGCTACACCTGGAGCTAAACTAGGTGTTAAACCAAGAGCTAAACCAGGAGCTAAATTAGGCGCCACACTTGGAGTTAAAATCGATGCTACACTAGGAGCTAAACCAGGCACTATTTTGGGCATTATTTAGGGAGCTATATCACATTTTAAGCGCAAAATCAGGAGCAAAACTAGGAGCTAAATAAGAAACAAAAAGGGAGAAAAACCTGGCGCTAAAGAGGGAGATAAATTGAGTGCTAAACTAGGCGTTCAATATGGCACCCAAGTGAACATGTCGTTTAGTGCCTGGTTTTGCACCCTCTCATCATCCCAATTCATGCCCTCAAATGCACTAAAATCCAACGCTAAACTAGGCACTACTGGTCTATTTTGTTGTAGTGCCTGGCCTGTAGCATTTCATAATTCGTGTGTTGTCCCTACCCCTTCTTCAAGCATTCCAGTGCTACAGTGTGGTGTGAAACTCTCTGAAATTTTCCAGGAGGTCTTAGTGTGGTCATGCATGCATCTTTGTGGAAGGGATCCCTTGTAGAGTCTGCATTTTCCCTAAATTTTTTATCATGTTTGCAGGCAGCCTGGGCGGATTTCCATTTTCATGTTCTTCTTTTTCCTATTTAATATAGATTCCCTAAAACTGAGATTTCAATCCACTGGATAAAAATTCGTGGAAAGAAGGTTATGCCTTCCAAAATTTTAGGGTTTCACACTATTGGCATAATTAAATACGAGCTCTAGATCTCTGTGTGTTTGGTTGCAAGTTTTCTCTTTACCTTTATTGCTAAACGAGACTGGATTGTGTGACCTTGGAAAGATGCGTGGGTAGCTTAACTCCTCGTCATGTTATTATCATGGTTGATTTTAACAAATGTTAAATGGTTTAAGCGATGTGAAGTGGATTCAAATATAGATATGTGGAGGAAGACCGATCCCTCATGAATATTAATGAATATGAATTTGGGCAGTTAAAATCTTATTTATACACATATCGTTAAATAAAAAATTGGTTTCCATTTAAGTCTCCCAATGGATTATAAGTTAGTTGAGTTTTTCCTTTATGTTACTAATTTATGAATTGATCTACTTTGGTTCCTTAAATTGGATATGTAAATTGGTTGAATATTGATATGTTTCTTATTATAATGTGATCACCCTAGCTCCACACATGGACTTAAAGGTGGGTGTAAATCCTTATTATTATCAATAAGATGTTGACCTCCTTAAAAAAATTTAAATGTGCGTGCAATGTAAGGAAGCTTGAATGGATTTTAGGAGATATGGCCTTCTTCATATTTTTTTAAGGATTATAGCAATTGATGAAGTAGCATTGAGTACTTGGCATTTCTTGCTAATATTAAATGTTATAATTCTTAAAGGGAACTATAGTATTAAAGGAACTTTAAGTAATTGCAATGAAGTAGATCTTATCGGGGCCTTATTTTGGAGCTGTTTTCTCGTATTATAATTCCTTACACTTGCTCCTAAAAGGTTGATTCTTATAGAATTTTTAACTGGGATGGTAATTAATATTGAATTCCAGTTAATTCTTAAAGGCTTCCTATTAAAGGATAACACACTTGAGCCTTATATAATTATTTTTTCCACAAAATCTTCAAGAAAATGATAATTGATGCATGAACTTAATGAACCGGGCTTGGCGAGTTCTATGAATGATCAGAAAAGATTCTATCTATTACAAGTTTGTACTTATGCTCTCGTGGATTTTAGTATTTCTTATGTAATATCCTCATACCCTTTCTACTTAATTAATTCTTGAATATTTATTAAGTAAAGTACATTATTCCTAGCAATCCTCGGAAGTGATAGATGATTATGATACTTGTTTATTATATTGCACCTCTAGTTGGAAGTACTAGACTAGCATAGAAATGATGTAGTTGTTAACCTTGTCCTTATTCTTCCTTGCGTAGATGCAGTGTGTTTGTTTACATGCTATTTATTGACAAGTTTAATTACGTGTGATTACATGCCTTACCATTAGAATGTATTTAGGGTGTTTAGGATAGGAGTTGGTTTTGGTATTAGATATCTCCTTGTTCCTCAGAATAGTCGCCAACCCTGAGACCTTAAGTGGTCAAAATCAATCGGATTAATCTTGGGATTGAGCGTTGCTTATGTGTCCTGGAGGTCCTAACCATGCAGGATGATTTTAGGGGCTAAATTTCGCTCATGGGATAATTTTCCATGGTTTTTCCAAAAAAGAGATTCACTATTTTAAAAATAATTCGCCCAAATTCTCTAGGATAAAATTATTTTACCTTAAAAATCGCCAAAATTTTATAAAAACTATATAAAATCCTTAAAAATTTGAATATTTTTACAAAAATATCGCCAAACATTTATAGTTGCCATATGAAGGATTAGTAAGATTCACTAAGGTTTCTACATTTAAAAATAAATTTCCATCCTTAAAATCATCCATGGGAGGGTAGTTATTTAAATTTGAGTGACATGGTTGATCATTGTTTTATATTTTTCTTCAGTTGATTGTGATGTGTTGAACTGCGTCTCTATTTATGTTTATGTTTTGATTATGTATCTTTATTATTTATGTTAATGCATTACCTTCGTGTCATTCATGATTATGATGATGTGTCACTTGTAATGCTATTAATTTACATTGTGACGAATTTAAATTCGTAACGCAAAAAAAATAATTTACCTATTGTACATTTCTTTTCGTTGTGGTAACGGAGGGGTTGTTATAACAAGCATTCCTAACAATATGGGAGTACATGTTACTCAACATATACGTCCCCATTTCCGCATACTTGGAATAATTTTTCCTCCCACAATTGCTTGGATTGTTCCCATAGGAATCTCACATATCACCCTATGTGATTTGGTTATTAGTTGCACTATTACATGTTTTTCAAGCCATGAGATGTTAAGTTTTAAGTAGTTTTTCAATTTGATCTTCTCATGTTTATTGAAGTTTTCTATGTAGTATTGGTGTTTTCTTTTGGCATGTTTTCTCTATTTTTTGTTCTTGTAGCATTCTAGTGCATGACTTTCCAATATTGTTTTATCCATTGGGCACCTTTCTTCTTCTATATACTAGTATTAAAAAAAAATACACATTGTCAGTTCCATGTTTTTTTACTTTTTTTCAGTTCACCTTGGTTGATTTTAACTATAATCCTTTGGTTCATTTCATGAGTGGTGTTTTTTACTCCTAGACATAATATTATTAGGCATTTTACACTCACTCGACCTAGTTCCATCAATTTATAGATACACTTGGTCCCCGTACTTCGCATCCAAAAAGAAGTATTGGGGTTATGAGCATTCCAAAGAGGAAACACAACATTTTCTAATTCCAAACCTTTTTCATCGTACATTTGTTTTGTACCAAGAAGAATTATTTCCACCCTCCTTGCAACATTTTCCGCATGCATGCCTCCATCCTTAACTTCTCATTGAAATCTAGTCCCAAACATTTATAGTTTTGGGTTATCTATAATGGATAACCTATGAATATGATTTGTGGTTGTTTTTTTTTTTTTTAGGTCAGAAGACTATTATATTAATTTTTTTCATGTACATGTTTATCCCAACCTCCAAGCAAAGGGACTCTATGACATATGGGTCATCATGTAGGCCACATAATATCTATATGTCAATGTCACATCATCTACATACAACAAGTCCTTTATTATAATCTACATTATGTTCACCCATTCCCAACATTGCATGTTTATATATTCCTCTAACTTATCTATGTAAAAACTCAATAGTGTGGGGGAGAGGGGACAACCCTTTTCTACATTGATGCCACTATTGAATCTCTCTGGAAAACCCGCTACAGTTTTAATTTTAGCTTTCAGCTACTCATAAAACATGTGTGGTATTTCTCTTCAACCATTTAGGACCCCCATTTTTGTCAAACTCTCCCGCAATTTTTCCCTAAGAGTGATGTTAAATGATTTCTTGAAATTAAAGAAACAACATTATGGTTTTTCATCTTTGATATACCATTTTCTATTAATTTTTTTTAAGTATGAAGTAATGGTCGATGGTGGAATTCTTCGATTATAACCAAACTTTTCTTTTGACTTTTTTTTTTCCTTTTCCTATTCCCATTTGCTATTTTTTTCTTGATAATCCCTCCTATGATATTGGAAAACACTAGGTTTACCATGATGATTTTGTAATTCTTTGGGATATTTTTGTTTCCTTAAATGAATATGGGCAAATGAGGATTATTTCTCATGTTCATTGGAACCCTCTTTGAACATCCTATTGAGTAGGTTTTTGGCATGTCAATCCTTTCATGATCCTTTTCCCATTTTAAGTATTATGTTTCCATACCTTTGATGTCTTTTTCTTTTCTCAATGCCATATTTTTTATACCCTCATGCATGCCCTCTTGCATGAATACTTCTTCCTTTATACAATTGATTTCTAGTGGTTGCATTCTCTCTATTGGATTTTCATACAAGTTTCTCACATGAGTAATCATTGAGAAAGTGTGATATCATTCGCTACCACATGTTTTGGGGTTTGCAACTGCATTTAAAAGGATTTGAACTTTTCCTTTGCCATCTTCAATATTTCTTGTTTTATTAACCTCACAATTTAGCTTTCTACTTCTTCACAATCAAATATATAGAGTAAAATTTACTTTTCTCTTGTATCTCTTGTACATTGACCTTTCTTCCTTACACTCTCTATTGACCCATGGATTCACTAGGAAATTGTTTGACAATACCCTCCTTTTCCCTTGTTTATTAGTTTTGCATCTTTCAAATTTTGTTTGAATTTCCTCACTTATCTCCTTGCATAGATCCATTTTTTTGTTAGTTTCATTAATGAAACCCTATAACAATGTGATATTTTTAATTTATGTTTTGAAGATTTCTTCATTTGTTCTAGTAACAACTATTGCATGTTATTCTAATTGTGTGTCGGTGCATTCTCTCTGCAACCTCAGTTTTGTCCACTTGTTGTTTATGAACAATCTAATGTTGATGTTTTTAGTAGAATCAAATAGATACTTCCACGTCGGTCTGTGTCAACACATGGGAGTTGTCATTATTACCTCTTAGAACCTTAAAATTCACTTTATTAAGTGATTAATAAACTAAATGTACTTTTGTAATTAATGTGAGTTTAATTTAATTAAATGCATAAGTATTTTGAATTAGTAAATAAATTGAGTCCTAGCCGTTAGATCCAAAGACATCCTATGCGAGAGGAGGAGACACATTGATGGTACACAAAGAGTGAGTGAGAACTCATGTGTGCAAGGTCATGGGTTAAGGAAAGAGTGCAAAGGGGCAGCAAGGGAAGTAGCAACCAACAAGATCAAATGATTGATATTGGGTAATAGGCTACGCTATTTGTTGCATCTGTATTTCCTCAGAAAGGCCATTATCCAAGGACGGGAGCCCTAATATTATTTAATAAAATCATGACAAATTTGGTTTTCCCTTTGAGGTTTTTCGAGGGGTAGTTTACTCGAATATCTTGTGCAAATGTGTTTTGTTTATGATTTTGCTTCTGTTGAATTTATCTATAATAACCTAGCTATACTATTATTCAATAAATGTATTTTTATTGGAATTAATGGTCAGATGTTAGGTTTACAAAAATTAATTGAGACTCTAAAAGGTGAAACCAGATTTGCACGAGATAGATTATTTGCAATGAGAATTTTTTTTTTCGAGATCTGCAGGAAAATTTCTATTTTCCAGGTTTGTAGTCTGTAGGAAATTTTATGCAGGAGTTGTGGGTAAAAAAGTAAAAAAATAAAAAAATTGCATAATCATACAATCGTTGTAAGAAGCATATGACCACACATTCTTAAATACAATCTACAAAGGTGTGACTTGGTTGAGTAGTCGCCCGTGTGTGGAGAGATTGTCTGGAAGAAGTCTAGCTGGTCCACACATAGAGATCAACCGGATTGGGTTGAGTGAAGGTGTGTCAGAAGAATGAGGCTAGGTCATGGTGTTGAGGAAGGTTAGATGAAGGGTTGAGTGTTGCATATAGAAGTAAAGGCAACAACCATCTACATTTGCAGATATACATCCACCAAGAGGAAAGAGAATGTCCTCCACCAGCAACAAAGTTGCTAAATCCATGTGGATTTGTTGAGGTGTGACCTCTAGTGGAGCACGTGAGATGATGAGGTGAAGGCTGAGATCTATCTGTCATGGGATTGATTGTTGGGAGAATCATTCAATGTCGAAAGGAGGTGATAGATGTGTAGAAGAAGGCCATAACCGCCAAATAAAAAGGGAGGTCATCAACTGGGCGATGGACTAGTACACTGACCAACATGACCAGCCAGACAAGCTCCCAGCTAGACAACCAAACACAAACATGACACAGGATGCTAGTAGGGCAGCCAAAAAATCCAATAGGTTGCAGGGTTTCCCAGTAGGAGCTAGGAACTCATGGGAAGACCCAGCAGGGTCCAGGAAATCATGGGAAGATCTACCAGGGGTCGCATAGCCTCGTGCAACATCCAGGAGGGTCAGAAAAAATTTCGAGTAGCCTCGAGAAACGAGAAGAGTGCCCATAAATTTTTGGGCAACATTTGGGTAGCCCCAAAATTGTCCCATCATTGGTAAGAAATTCCATGCAGTATCGGGAAAGGGTCCAGGAAATGAGCAGCAGTAAGTAGATTATGGGTAGTAGACAACAGGTCCAGGGCAGGGATCTAGGCAAGCAATGATAGTCTTCAAATATGATTCCAAGAAATATGGAAATTATAGATTTTTTTCAAAGGGAGAAACCAATCAAGTGGATTGGAGAGAATCCATGGTAGTATATTTGGTAGGAAAGACAAAGCCACCTCCAAGTGGTATAAGTACCTTCCTCGCAAAGAGGGAGTGTTGATTTTTTTAGTAACATCATACAAGTACTTCAACATTGGTCTATGTCAACACATGGGAGTCATCATTATTACCTCTCAGAACCTTAGGATTCACTTTATTAAGTGATTAATAAACTGAATGTACTTTTGTAATTAATGTGAGTTTAATTTAATTAAATGCCTAAGTATTTGGCATTAGTAATTAAATTAAGTCCTAACTGTTAGATCCAAAGTGAATGCAAGATTAGATCTCAGTTGTAGATCACTTTAGGAGGTCAAGGGTTTTGGACTTAGGGTAAAATAAAGGTTATAAAATACAACCTATGCAAGAGGAGGAGACACAGTGATGGTACACAAATAGTGAGTGATCACTCAGGTGTGCAGGGGCAAGGGCCAAAGAAAGGGTGCAAAGGGGGAAGCAAGGGAAGTAAAATCCAACAAGATCAAATGACTGATATTGGGTAATAGACTAGGCTATTTGTTACATTTTTATTTCCTCATAAGGGCCATTATCCTAGGATAAGAGGCCCGATTTTATTTGGTAAAATCATCACAGATCTAGTTTTCCCTTAGGGGTTTTTTGAGGGGTATTTTACCCGAATATCTTGTGCAAATTTGTTTGGTTTTTTATTTCTCTTCCACTGAATTTATCACTAATAACCTAGTTGTTGGCCTTTGACCAGTTTTTGTTGATATCTGGTCAAGTTTGACCTATTTTTGGACTTTGACAACCTCTCGAAGGAGGAGCGCAAGATGAAGCAGAGATCGCGGGATCTCGACCCCTTTTTTGGTCCTTTTTGGGATGTGGGAATATGTAACAGGATTGGGATGTCGGCCCATGGGTTTACCCATGTTTAGGCCTATTTTGAACGTATAAATAGATGTATAGGCAATGTAAAAAAGAGAAGAGAATGAAGGCATCTATGTGATGTTAGTATGTAAGAAGGCTAAGTGCCCAGAGTTGGATCTGTGTGATCAGGAATTGTAAGGCTTTGTGCATACTATGTGAGACTTGTACAAGTCATTGTAGAAAGATTATGGAAGGCTTAGTGCTGAAAAACAAGGAAGAAGGATCTAGTGACCTGCATAGATATTTTGTCCTGTGCGAAGTAAGGGTTTTGAGGATATGTGCTTGTAACCGATTGACTGAATACAATAAAGAAAAAGAGTTGGTGGATGTAGCCCTAGGGTGGGGGTGAACCACGTAAACACTGTGTTGTTATGATTTGTGCTTGTCTTAATGTGTTTATGACTTTCTTGCTAAGTGGTTTTATAGAGATAGATAAATATGTTCATGATTTGTGCTAATGATGTGTAAGAATGTTATATATGACTTCTATGAACGTGCTTAATGCTTTCTTCTGCTATATCTGATACATATGTTTGTGCTAAGTACTTAACTACATTAAATCAGTGTAAATGTTCTGAAGCTATGTTTTATCAACGAAGTAGATATTGATTGCATATTGAGGATCTGATGGTGCTAAGAACTATATTAAGTATCATAATCACAGATCTGTGTCCCAGCTAAGGTTGCAAACACCTGAGTCTCGCAACCACCCCTGCCTCTACCTCGGGTGAGACTTCATCTGCTTCACAGGTGTTGCCAAAAGGGCTAGTAGTTAGGGTTTTGTTGGTGCGTTGTTGTAGCGTTGAACCCTAGGTCTTCCCCTGTGCCAACAAATGGTTCCATTGCCCGGACCAAACTGTGATTGCTGGGAACTGAGAAAGAAGAATCTTTGTGCAAAGATTCATCCTGAAGTTGTGAAAGATCCATGCATAGATTTGTCGCTCTAGTGCACAGTATTCTACTTGATTTATAAAGCTCTATGCTAAAAGAAAGAAGCCTGATCCGAAGAAAAGAGGTCAAATCTGAAGGAAAGAAGCAAGATCTAAAAGCTTGGTTCTCTAAGAAAGGTAAAAGTGATAATTTCTAGTTAAAAGAGGTAAGATCTGCAAGCTCTACACTCTGATAAAGGTAAGAATAGTGAAAAGTTTTAGATGTGGAAGCTTTGTGCTCTGTAGAAGTGAGATAAGTGGAAATTTTTGTTTCTAGAGTATGGATCTAGGTATGTTTAATAGAGTCTGTCCTAGATCAAAAACTAGGGTATTGTTAGATGAAGGAATATTTGATATTAAAAGATCTGACAAGAATATTGAAATATATGTTATACCTATGCATAGAAAGAATGTTTGAACTAACAAATGGATGCAGGATCTTAGAAAGAATCTGTTGCAGGTTAGCTCCTATGTTCCTAGAGCGCAGTGCAAGAGAAGTTGGAGATCATTTAAAAGAAAGAGAGGATTAACCCTCTGTTACAGCTGCAGAAGACCAGGACATATTTCTAAGGAATGCCTTGGAAGAAGAACTAGTTGTCTTTGTTGCAAAGCTATGGACCATGAAGTGTTGGATTGCCCTAGAATGACTGCTAAGCTTGAAAGAATGAATCTGAACCAAGAAAACCCTAAGGATTGTTACACCTCAATATTGCTCACTTCGATAAGTGTCGTAAGTGTCGCATGATCCTCTCAACTGTCGCAAGTGTTGCATGGCATTCACAAGTGTCGCACACATCAAGAAAATAATACTTCTATGATGACGACACCAAAAATACATCTAGAATAACTCAGACACTTGATTTGGAGGAAGGAAAATGATTAACTGAAGTCAAGGAACTCTTATCACCTGAGAGGAGCTCTTAAACAAAGGTTCTGAAGGTGAGCGCTCCCCTACATCATCCTTAGGAGCACTGGTGCTCCCCTATAAGGTCTCAGGGAGCGTTATAATGCTTATCTGCCCCTATGAAGGAGCGATATCCATCCTTGGAGCGCTGACGCCCCCCTAAAGCTTCCTAGGGAGCGCTATAGCGCTCTGATGCCCCTTTTGAGGGAGCATTGTCTAATTTGAGGCAGTAGTTGGCCTGTTGAGGAGAATAAGGGGAGGATCTTTCAAGTTTGGAAGGCAGTTGCATTCAAATTCTTGGTTCCATCAGGAGATCCCTGATCCAAGAAGGGAATTCCTCAACTTTTTCTAAAGATAACTCAAGAGGTTAAGCTCCTCTTAACCTATATAAGCAGGCTCTATGATGGTGAAAAGAGGGAAGAATTGCTAGCATGAAACCTATGATCTCATAGGAAACACACAGTCAGTCAAAGGAGAAGTGATCAGTGAAGCTTCTATCATCCAGTTTGTGGATCTTTCGAGCAAGGGTTAGACGAAGGGGACTTGACGAAGCTGTCGCATTCGCATCTACGATTGTAAGTACTGCTGTCCTTATTCTCATCAATATGACACGATTGGCCTGTTTCTTTCTAGTTTGTGTCTGATATTACATGAACTTATCATTGATAGATATATCTGTTTTCAAGCTAATATCAATAGAGTAGGAAGTGGTGCCCCCAGGGGGGCAGCTCAATTGGCAAGTGCCGTGAAAATGAAGTTCCATGAGGTTTCGAGTTCAATTCCCCCCGGCACGCGCCGTGAAAATGAAGTTCCATGAGGTTTCGAAGTTCACCCCCGACTTACCTTGTGTGCCGCGAAGGGGCATCGTGGGCACACCCGAAGATTATAGTGGTAGCGGTTGATAACACGTTAATGTAACGCGAAAGACGCGTCTAACTAGTTGTCGATTCCTCCGCACACAAAAATAAAAATAAAAATAAAAAATAAAAATAGAGTGGTGAAGTGGTCAGACTTTTGTTTGCCCACAGGATCAAGAAGGAGCCAGAGTTCGAGCTCTCCATTTGAGCGCAAGCAAGGACAAACGCCGATAAAGAGGTATTGCCATTCTCCTTCCTTCCTCATGCATTAGTTTAGATATATTTGAAAGGAAGTTAGTGTCCACGTTAATAACTTTCTGTCTTAGAGTTAGGTCTAGCTCTTTGAGGCAATCTACCTATCTCAGAGATTTTCCACAACAGTAAACCGGCGACTCCACTGGGGATTGAATTAGAATTTTCTTAGTTTTGTCTTTCCTCAGACCTTGTCTTACCCGGATTGTTTTCGCACCTTGCCCACCCATTTATCCGATTTCACTTGCCGATTGATTCCTTACCCTATCACACTCAAATACCGGCTAAAATTTGATCGAAATTCGAAGTTTTTGACTTTTTATGAGTTTTTGAGCTCGGCGCTCGTCTCTTGTTAGCGTGAGCCAGTTCTTTGCCGTTGGACAGAGATTTATATCGCTCTAGTGGCCTTTATACCGTGAGCTTCAACCCTTTTTACCCAAAGTTCTCTTAAAAGATTGCAATTTTTAGAGGTCCAAACCCTGTATTTTCACTTATTGAGCCGCTTGTGATTCAATGATGCTTCCTTTGGACTTTGACATGCTCCTCCTAAGAAGTAAACACCTTATTGTTCGTATTTTATGCCTCTTTATTCATTATTTTTAGTTTTTTGTTGAGAGATTGAAATCGATCCACTGCTTTCTTTTCTCCTATCCGTCTGAGCGGGAACTCTAGTGAAGTACATTAGAAGTTTGTGACTCTTTCTCATTTGGTTCTTTGAGGTCATATGATCCAATATCTTTCCCCTTCCTTTTGCATTTTTTATTCTCTTTCTCTTGTTTGATCGCAAAAAAGGGTGTGTTGTTTGGCGCTTAACCGCATATGCTTGTTCGAATTCTCCTTGATCTGAATGGGTAGTTGGCAGGAGAAATTTGCATTGAATTGATTATCATTCGACACAAAACACAAAATTACATCTTAATGATTAGTTTGCATATTAGTTTGCATTTTCTTTTGAAATGTTGTAGCATCATATTGGATTTTGATTGAGAACAAAATTGATTGAATGCATTCCTTATCAAGTGTTTGATAGTGAAAACACTCTTCCTTTTCCCTTAAATAGGTATTCACAGCAAATGATTGCTTATCATATTTTCATGCATATTTTTGGGAATTGTTTTATCATTCCATCGGGCCACTTTCGGTGACACCCTAAGGAAAAACAACCATTAAAATCAATGCTTAACTAAAATTTATCGATTCTTTACATCTTTTGTTAGCAAACCTACATCAGTTTAAGGTGTAGGGTTTGGAATAGGTTGAAAGGATAACTTTCCAAAGCTATCAAACAAACTTAGTATCTTCATGTAGGGAGATTCAAATCCAATTGTCGTGATAGTCTCCGCCTTCTCGAGATCCCTCTCACACGTGGTTAATGTGCATCAGGTCACATTCAAGGAGTTATGGAGATTATCCTCTGCAGTTCAACCGTTTGTGGTAGTGGTCAGATAATATATTGGGGGTCGCTAGAAGGTATACCCACAATGTTTAGTGGAAGCCTTTCAAGTTGATTACCATACCGTCTTATTGGACTATCGACCGTACTCCACCTGTGGGATGACTAACAGTTATGACCTTAGTAGCCAATCTTTAGGGTCTCACAAGGTGATCTGAAGGGAAGTCTCAATCAGAATCGAACAAATGTTGGTCAAAATCACTGGCCCTTTGCAATCCACAATTACTACTGGAAGCTTGCACCAAGGTGTAAGTCCGCTAAGAAGGTTACAATGTGTAACTCCATCCACCTCGCTTCATCCCCTCGCCTCTTCCTATTTTGATCTCATGACGTTGAATTTCATCACCAACCAGGGTTTCATCATAGGAAGGTTTGTTTGATTGATTGCTTCTTAGGTTCATAGCGCGGTGTTGTTTGTTTTACTTAGTGGACCTAGGGTTGAGTCGCTGATAATGGCATCAATTCCTGGGAGTACCAATGAGGAACCCCTTCTCCTGGGGAGCCTTACACCTTTCCTTCTTTTTTAAACTTTGGTCCTCCATATGTTGCTACATTGAGTCTTCTAGGACTCACTATTGGATTAATATTTTGGTTGTTCCCCACTCCGTTGATCCCGAATCCTCCCAATGTTTCGCTTGCACCTAATACTTTGGATGTCAATACACCACCTTACCAATAATATCGTCCCTCATGCTCCACTTTTCACCTTCTTCATTAAGTTCCTTCCATTCTTCTTCACCTATGAAATCCCTAAAGCAAGTACGTTGATCAAGAAGAAATAGAAAGAGAAGAAGAAGAAGAACTTGAAAAGGACAGAGGCCCCAACAACATCAGATGATGGCTCTAAAAACGCCATCATAGTATTGGGAGTGTTGGTGAGGTTAACGATATTAAAATGAAGAATCCAAACCCAAATTCCATTGCAGTATTTGTAAGGGTGACCATTTTTTTTGAGGGATTGCCCCGGTCTTACCCAGTCTTAGAAATGTGGTCCTCCAAATCATCAGCCTCTGCCAGTCATGCCGATGATACCTCGTCAACTAGTAATGTCCAGGTTGGTAAGAAGAAGCAACCGCTGTTCCCTTTACGTTAAGTGTAAAGGTAATCATTACTCTCACCTTTGTCCTTGCATGGACGAGGTTTCTTCTTTGGAAAAATCAACTTCCAAAAGGTTATCATAAGCTTCCTTTGACCCATCATTGGTTGATGGATCAGAGTCAATCCGGGTTCCATCCCTGGCCGGGCTTCACGATCGTGGTCAATCTAGTTTTCTCCTTGATTGAACCACGAACCAAAGTAGCTGATCCAGTTCCGCATCGATCAACCCCGGGCCTTCATCAAAAGAGGATGCCAAAGTGGTCGCATCCAGCCACCATCACGCATCCCATTCCTCCATTGAGCAATGTCAAAGTGACTAATCCAGCCCCTTCCTCAGTCGGCCCCACTCTTCAAGAGTGATAACATGGTCTATCTCAGTCCACCATTGGTTGATCCGGATCCACCACGGCCAATCCTACTCTTCTAGAGAGTAAACCCTATACTTCCCACATTTTTCTCGCACACAGACTCTACTGTGCCGTGGGCATTCCTCCTTCTCCTGCAAAAAACCCTCCAAGTAATGAAGTTTTCATCATTTTGATTGGTGTGCTAACTAGACCTTGTCTTCCCTCTCACATTCCTTTCCAGACATTTCTGCAGACAAGTTCAGGATATTCGGACGTTCTTCAAACGTTGATAGATGAAGGTGTCCATTAGTATTTTGTCTTATGTTGCTTGTTACGCTTTGGGTTGTCCACATATTGCACCGGTTACATTTAATCGTTATATTTTAACGTAAGAATCCAGTCAACCTTTAGGGACCTCGCTTCCTTCGTGAACTTGGGAGAGAAACCTCTTTATCGATGTCATGGTAGTCCGAGACCCCTGATTTTTTACTCCTTGGGAGATTATGTCTATGCTATGAATCTCTTGTATCCACCCTTTTCCGTATGATGTATTCCTCACGATGGAAGAATTGTAATTATTGATCAATCCTCGCCCATCGCCCTAATTAGGTTACCTCCTTGCGCCCTATATGCATGCGATACCCCCGCTTCCATGTCAATTATGTGGTGTTGTCTCCCCATGACCTCAACTTCCATGATTTGGATCCGTAGTTGACATGGTGATCTCTTCGAAGGTTGATCCCATCTCTCTCACTGGCCAATGGCACTTCTACATGTGTTCCTCCAGAGTGACTATCTTCCATCCAAATAAGATCTCCTTGAAGCCATATGACGAAGTTTTGTCCCTTGACATGGTATCCTCTAGAGCATTATCCTTTGAAGCCATGATCAAGAAGTAAACCATGAGCATAGTTTCTCCTCTATGTTGTCATAAAAATGAAACGTAGGCCTTGACATAGTCTTTCTCTCAGAAGCAAGCCTATTAAAATGAAACAACAATCTAGGGATCAAACCCGAAACCTTGAGTGCATAGTTCTTTTCCGTGTCAAGCATTAAAAAATGAAACATTCACCTCTTATACCTCCATTTCATCTAATTCTAGATCCTTTTTCTCCATCTAGTATAGAAATTGCTGACAACCTCAAAGTCGGGTGAATGAATTGAAGCTAGGCATGTCCCCAAATTTCTTTGATGATCATTCCGAGTTGCCACTAGATTTAAAGATGGGGAATACCGGTCTTAGTTTGTTCTCGAGATCGACAATATGAGAACATAACTTGGCAAAATTTTATCTCTTTTTCGGACTCAGATGGATACATCAACACATCAAAAAGGAACCCCCCTGGAGTACTCTTTAAACTCTTTTCAGACTTCTAAATATGAAAAGATTGAGTGATCTTGCTTCCTTTCATGATCGTTAAAAGGTCAGAAGCATGCTTTGAGTTTATAGTTTATCTCTTTTCTCGTCTCGTTAGACCATCGTATCTAAAAGAATCAGAGAGTTCTCTTTTATGCGTTTTTCCAAACTCTATAATCCCTAAAACCTTTCAATTTTTTTGTCTTTGACCAAGTAGCACACATCGCATTGCCCATAATGGACCGGGACGCTACTTCTTCCGCTCCGTTAAACAAAGGAAGAGGAACTTCATCAAGGTGAGTTATATCGAGCATGTGTATTCCTCCTCGAGCTCATTAAATCAAAAGAGGTACTCGGCTTCTATCTAGATGGGGAAAAATTGAAAGGAGCAAGCCAAGCCGTCTCTTGAGAACATTATCCAATAGTTTTTAGAGTCACTTTTGAACATGACACTTTGTCATTTGCACACATCATAAACCACAACTTCAGACCGAATCCAATCCTTCAGTTCCTCTCCTTTGGGTAACCCGATGCAAGTCACTGTATCCATTGCATAGTTTGGTCCATGTCATGTTTTGTTGTTGTGCCTCAACAATGTTCGCAGAATTATCTGCCTCTAGAGTCAAATCATCCCAAACATTCGCTCGAAACCTATGTCATTCCATGTCCATTTGATCTACCACTATATCTTTACTACCGCTTCATGTCGTTGATGGGGATATCAAGGTCTCCTCCTCGAACGAAGCCCATTCCCACCGAATTTAACACATTATCCGAGAATTAGGTTTAGAAACAAGTTAGTACTTTGAGACCTGCACGCCTCAACAATGGCATGCCTCCTCACACTCGAAAGTAGGTTTACATCATTGACCCTAATCGATGATTCCATGAGTGTTCGACCTCAACTCATCTATTCACATTCACCGAATGTACTAAGGTACCTTGGGAATCATTGACATTAATGGTGATCTCCCCACGCTTGTTAATGGTTCACATCATTGGATCGTAATCAAGGGTTTATGCCATGTTCGACATCAAGACATCTATTCACATGGTTAGATTTGTACCATATTGAGATCGGTAAGAAGACCCCGGTTTGAGTCATTCACTCTGATATATACTTCTGGCCCAATTCTATTAAGGAGTTTCTCTTGGACGAATGATACATACATTGCGCCACATAGATCCACTTTGTATTGGTCGTATATGTCTTGTCATCTCAGATCCACTATGTATTCTTCATGGCTACTACACGGTCCCAGTCATCAGAGTATAGATCCACACATTGTATTCGGTGGCTATACCCTTTCATCAATACAATTATGGATCCAGGTGTATTTTATGGCACCATATCTTGTAAGTCTGATCACCCAAGCATAGGTATGCCTGCATTGGGTTTGGAAATATGTCATGATATTTGTTGGATGTTTTGTGTGCAGCTCCTTCAAGTTCTCCCAGTCTATACCCTTTCTTGAACGCCTACAAAGCATTTCAATTATCGGGCATCTTCTAACTTCATACTTTAGCACCGTTATTACTCAATATTGCTCACTTCGATAAGTGTCGTAGGGGTCGATGATCCTCAACCATCGCAGCGTCGTGATGTGGACTCACAAGTGTCGCAAATGTCAAGCAAAGTATATTGCCATGATGACGACACCCAAAATACATCTAGAATAACTCGCATACCTTGATTTGGAGGTTGCACGATTAACTCAAGTCAAGGAACTCTTATCACCCGAGAAGAGCTCTTAAACAAAGGATTTGAAGGTGAGCTAATTCCCTACACGCCTTTAGGAGCATTGGCGCCCCCTATAAGGTCTCAGAGCCGCTATAACGCTTATCTTCCCCTTTGAAGGAGCGTTATCCATCTTTGGAGCAGCTAGTGCCCCCCTCAAGCTTCCTAGGGAGCGCTATAGCACTCTGATGCCCCTTTTGAGGGAGCGTTGTCTAATCTAGGGCAGTATTTGGCCCGTTGAGGAGAATAAGGGGAGGATATTTCAAGTTTGAAAGGTAGTTGCATTCGAATTCTTAGTTCCATCAGGAGATCCCTGATCCAAGGAGGGAATTCCTCAACTTGTTCTAAAGATAACTCAAGAGGTTAAGCTCCTCTTAACCTATATAAGAAGGCTCTATGATGGTGAAAAGAGGGAAGAATTTCTAGCATGAAACCTATGATCTCATAGGAAACACACAGTCATTCAAAGGAGAAGTGATCAGTGAAGCTTCTATCATCTAGTTTGTGGATCTTTCGAGCAAGGGTTAGACGAATGGGACTTGACAAAGTTGTCGCATTCGCATCTACGATTGTAAGTACTGTTGTTTTTATTCTCATCAATATGACATGCTTGGTCTGTTTCTTTCTAGTTTGTGTCTGATCTTACATGAACTTATGATTGATAGATAGATCTGTTTTCAAGCTAATATCAATAGAGTAGGAAGTGTTCATACTTTGTTTGTCTACACTACTCAGCAAGGAGCGAGAGTTCGGAGCTTGATTTGGAGCATGCAGGGACAAACATCGATAAAGAGGCACTGATATTCTCCTTCCTTCTCATGTATTAGTTTGTATAGATTTGAAAGGAAGTCAGTGTCCACGTTAAGCACTTTCTGTCTTAGAGTTAGGGTCTAGCTCTTTGAGGCAATCTGCCTGTCCGCAGGGAGATTTTCCTACAACAAGGATGATCCAGAGACTATAGCAGAATCCCAGAAAGAATCAGAGAAAGTATTGATACAGATGAAAGAAACCCTGAATGATCACCGACATATCAACTTATCAGGGATCTTCAAAGAAAAATAATGCATCGAAGCAAGAATAAGAGACTTTGACATTGACTGTGTTATGGATGAGGAAACACAGGTGAATATCATGATAGAGAGAACTTGGGAAGCTATAGGGAAGCCTGATATGATTCCTTCATTAGGAGGAATAAGATTATTCAGAGGAAAACTGGTAAACTTGTGTGGGAAGCTTGCTCATGTACCTGTGCACATTAATGGAACTTCAATAGAAGAAGATTTTGAGATTATTAAATTTATTGAAAACAACGCGCCATTTACCATGTTACTAGCCAGTCCTTGGATTAAAAGAGACTAGGCCAGAAGGAAAGAAGAAGAAGCAGTGTTAGAACAACATAAGTAGGAGTTAAAATAATTCATGACTAGAAGGACCACACAGTTGATTGCAGAACAAGAGAATAGATTGAAGCTATTTAACACCAGAGACCCTAATGTCAAAGTTGCAAGAACCCTAGAAGACCAACAAAATACCGAAGTACTTATCCCAGATAAAGAAAAAGTATTACCCTCGAATCCTGGGAAAGAATCTCAATAGCGCGCAGTGACTATGTCAAACAAAGATAAGAATCAGAATGGAAAAAGACACACCAAGACGAACTCACTGGAAATAAGGCTAGAAAGATAAGTAAGAAGAGGGATAAGATTGAAAAGTTGTCGAAGGTTCCAGAGGGAACTTCGCAGATGGAAAAATTGCAAAATTGGAGCTTCGTCGGGATATCAAAACAATGACACATGGCACTTCGCCATGGAAAAGAAATATAGTCATTGGGGACACTATAATCGTTCGAATGTTGCCTCGAACAGGTGGAAAGGAATTTAAGGCTTGAAACTAGACCATGCCATAACAGATTAAACAAAGTTAATGAAGGCTTCATACCCGTTGCAAGAGACCCATTGTTGAGTTACCTATTTATCCCATCACGCCACGCACCGAGAACACTTTTTCTAATTGCAAATTTTAGCCCACAGACTAAGCCAAGTTTATACAATGATTGTTGCACTCTTTCTCTCTATATCAATACTGTGTTTAAGTTATTTTCCGAATCTACAATTGTTAACCCCCAGTGTGTATGTCAGACGGATTGAGTGTTGTAGAGAAAGTTGTTGAAGAAGTTTTGATAAACTTGATGATTGAGAGATTCATGTCGGAGAGAGGATTATCCATAGGTGTACAAGCATCATCCATGAGAGGGATGCTAGCCTCTCCATCAACTCCTCAAGCTGAACTATCCCGACCATCAGATGAGAAGCGAACTAAGAATAGGGATGATCTTGTGAATGCTAAGTTGGTTTCGAGCATATTACCTACCTATATACCACCTTTGAGTGATGTTGTAAACCGTGATAGCGTACCTAGAGATTTTGAGTATGCCTTGGTCACAACATACCTCTCAAAGGGGATACACGTAGTTTGCACAGACCAAGAAAAGATTCCAGCATTGAAGTTTAGCGACTTCAACCTTGGTGACTGAAAAGTTTACAACATGCTTGCCCCCCATAAGTACCTGACCAAAATAAAGGGAAAGAATTTGAAGATCGTCCCTCAGTCATGGACACATAACCTCACACAGTCCACCCTGCCGAACGTTATGAAGATTCCACACTTCAGATGACACCAGGAGGTGAATGCATGTGTCAAATTGTTGTTGTATTGTTACCATGGAGGTTATCTATGGTTAAACCATCACATAACATTGGATGAAATGTTGATAAATCGGATCACCGGGTTTAGTATGCAAGGACCTGACCCACATGATTTCTACCCTGGAAAAGCAATGGACCGCACTCTTGCAGAAAGGATCAAGGGCACTTACAACGATGTCGAGATGGGCACGCAAGGCTACAAAGTAGATTCTATCCAGAGTGGCATAGTGCACCTTTCTTGTCAATTAATTACAAGAAAGTTAGTACACAAGAATCGACCCACCCAAGTGACTGGTTTTGTAGTTGACCCTGCAGGAAAGTGCGTGGAGGGCCTACAAATGAATTGGGTGCAGTACCTGGTGAACCAATTAGAACTTCACTACAGAGAAGCCACGATCAAGGGTAGGAATTCCACTTTAGCTGACTATTGATCTTGATCTCTTTCATCGCCTGGGAGATACTGGAAGGTGTGACCTTCTTAGACATCGAGCCCCTTGAACCATTGGTCGTGAAGCTCAGCACACTATGGTATTCAAGAAACATGAATAAAAAGTGACAATCCAATGTTGTATGTCACACATACTACAACCAGTTGAAGGTAGCCATACATTCCATGCCTCTTATAGCTCCAAATACTTTACATAGGTTCCTACCTTTGACAAAGTTCATTGTAGACCACCATTTTATATATATTACAATGCATGCTGATGAGAACAAGCAACAACTTCAGTCCTACTACAAGTTAACGAAGGAGGATTTGGGGGAGATCACCAAGGATTGGTTGGTCGCTCTCCTCATTCCAACGGACCCTACGGAGATATCCGATATAGACAGTCTAGAAACTGTGTCAGATACACCCAGACCTAGCAAGATAAAGAATACCGAATAGGTTCATGATTTAGACAGCACATCCATGAAGACCTCTTCCATCTCACCCGAGAAAGGAGGTGATGATGTAGATTTGAATGACATAGAGGTTGAGTAGTAGCAGGGTGACAAGGATGATCCCCTGAAGAAGAGGAAAGGTTTGCCTCTGAAACCTTCCTCCAGGAAGAAATCGAAGGCCACTATGACAAATATGTAGACCATCCTCACCTTTGATGACTTTGACTTCCTCGTAGCATCTCTAAATGATGCTTTGTTGGAGATAAAAGAGAAGCAAGAAGAAAAGCAAGAGGAATTGTATTATCAAATCAAGACTAAACTCTGAGGAGTACAACAAGCCCTATAATCCATCCTCACAGCCTTCACTACGTCGGGAGAGCCAGAAGTGGGATATGAGCCAGCTCAACTCCACTAAATAGTTGATACAATCGAAGCTTGTATTCGACAAGAACAAGAGGAAAAAGGGCAAGCCACCTAGGATTTGGTACAAGTACAGGGAGTACTTATAGAACAACGTCGAGCTATCGAACAGAAAAAGAGTTCTCCCCAAGCAAAGTTCGATGAAGAAAATTCACAGTTGTAGCAAGCTAAGGAACAATTTCTCACCGAGCAACTCGAAGTGAAGGAAACAGTCAATAGAGAACTTTGCTCTGTGACTGTCATATAAGTAAAGGTAGAGGATCAAGTCATGAAGCAAGTAGTGCAACTTGAAGAAGTGATACAATATCTCCAACAACGCGTAGAATATTTAGAGCTATGCACTGTACCAAAGACTCCATAGGAGGTAAGAGACGAGCGAGAATCCACTGCCCACAGTGTAGTTGACTGACTGAAGGCCCTTACCTTAGAATGCAAGAAATTTGTTGATCGTAGTGTCCAGACATATGAGAAAATTACTGAGAACCCATAGTTGCAAGCACTGGAGTTGTAGCTCCAGGAAGCGGAGAAGCATGTAGAAACACTATAGGAACAACTGAAGTCTCTTTCAGTTGTGGAGAGAATGAAGAGATCTTAAGAGCAGCAAATCACCCAACAACAAATCCATAATATCCAGAGCAAAGTTATGGAGATAACTTAGAAACTCCAACCGGTACAAGATAAGGCCTATCAGTTGTTTACAGAGGTGGAAGGCTAGGGAACAAAACTGGAGCAGGTTAGCACCATGGAAGAATAACGCCTGGAAGGACTTGTGAATGATGCAATCATTCAATAATTTTTTGAAAAAGAGCGCGTAGCACAACAACAAGTCAAATAATTTCGAGCCAAGATCGAAGCATTCGAAGAAGAACTTCCTACATTAGAGTGACTCGGGACAAGTCACAGGTGAGTGTTGGGGGCATGTTGGCTCTTGACCAGGTTTTGTTGATATCTGGTCAAGTTTGACCTATTTTTGGACTTCAACAACCTATCGAAGGAGGAGCACAAGACAAAGCAGAGATCGTGGGATCTCGACCCCTTTTCGGGTCCTTTTTGGGATGTGGGAATATGTAACTGGATTGGGATGTCGACCCATGGGTTTACCCAGGTTTAGGCTTATTTTGTATGTATAAATAGATGTATAGGCAATGTAAAAGAGAGTAGAGAATGAAGGCATCTATGTGATGTTAGTATGTAAGAAGGCTAAGTTCCTAGAGTTGGATCTGTGTGATCAGGAATTGTAAGGCTTTGTGCATACTTTGTGAGACTTGTACAAGTCATTGTAGAAATATTGTGGAAGTCTTAGTGCTTGAACGGAAGGAAGAAGGATCTAGTGAGATGCATAGATCTTCTGTCTTGTGCGGAGTAAGGGTTTTAAATCTTTGTGCTTGTAACCGATTGACTGCAGACAATAAAGAAGAAGAGTTGGTGGATGTATCCCTAGGATGGGGGTGAACCACATAAACACTATGTTGTTGTGCTTTGTGCTTGTCTTATTGTGTTTATGACTCTCTTGCTAAGTTCTTTAATAGAGATAGATAAATTTGTTCATGCTTTGTGCTAATGATGTGTAAGAATGTTAGATCTGACTTCTATGAATGTGCTTAATGCTTTCTTCTGCTAGATCTGATCCATCTATTTGTGCTAAGTACTTAACTACATTAGATCAGTGTGAATGCTGCGAAGCTCTGTTTTATCAACGAAGTAGATATTGATTGCATATTGAGGATCTAACGGTGCTAAGAACTCTATTAAGTATCATAATCATAGATATGTGTCCCAGATAAGGTTGCAGACACCTGAGTCTCACAACCACCCTTCCCTCTACCTCGACTGAGACTTCATCTGCTTTGCAGGGGTTTCCGAAAGGGATGGTAGTTAGGGTTTTGTTGGTGCGCTGTTGTAGCGTTGAACCCTGGGTCTGCCCCTATGACAACACCAGTTGTATTATTATTCAGTAAATGTGTTTTTCTTTGAATTAATGGTCACGTGCTAGGTTTACATAAATTAACATTGTATAAGAGTCAAGACTCTAAAAGGAAAAACCATATTTTTATGAGATATATTATTTGTAGCGAGAACTTTTTTTTTCCAGATCTACAGTAAAATTTCTATTTTCCAGGTTTACAGGAAATTTTATGCAAGAGTTGTGGGTAAGAAAGTGAGTGGAGAGATTGACGATGAGAAGTATGGATGGGTCATGCATAGAGATCAACTGGATCAAGTCTAGTGAAGGTGTATAGACAAAAGGAGGTTGGTTCATGGTGTTCACGACGTGGAAGCAACAGGCATAAGAGAGAGCTTCCAGGAGGGAAGACTGGATGTCAAGTTGTAGAGGATGACAAGTTTAGGTGATGAGTTGAGTGTTGCAGACATCAGAAGAGGTAAATGCCATCTTTTGATTTTGGTCCATGTGGGTAAAACCACCATAATTTGTAGATATACAACCACAAAGAGGAAAGCGTTGGCCAGCCGTCAACAACAAAGTTGTTGAAGCTGCATGGATTTCCTAAGGTGTGATCACTAGAGGAGCACGTGAGCTGAGGAGGTGAAGGTTGGGAGCTGTACTCTAGGGGATTGGCTACTGGGAGAAGCAACCAGTGATGAAAGGAGGTGATGGTTGGGCATAATAAGTTTGCATCCACCAAAGAAAAAGGGAGGATACCAACTGGGTAGTAGAGAAAGTTTTCATCCAACACGACCAACCAACCAAGTTGTCATCTAGAAAACCAACCACCAACATAGCATAGGCTGCCAGCAGGGAAATCAGATAGGTCAGTAGGTCGCAGGTTCATCAAGTAGGGGCCAAGAAGCCACAAGAAGACCCATCAGGGGTCTTGAAGCCATCGTGCGGCCTTGGGAAGTAGCCAGAAGGGTCAAAACAATTTTTGACATCCTCAGGAAGCGGGCATAGTGCCCAAATATTTTCAGGCAGTAGTTGGGAAGCCCCCAAATTTTCCATGCAGCAGGCAACATTAGGCATGGGTCCATGAAGCAGGTGCTAGGTCCAGGTAGTAGGCAATAGAGTCCAAGAACCAGGTAATGGGTCCTAGGTAGGGATCTAGGTATCCAGTGAAAGTATTCAAAGATGGGTCCAAGAGAGATGGAAAAAATAACTTTTGTTTCAGAGGGAGAAACCAATCAGGTGGGTTGGAGAGAAGACATGGTATCGGATTTGGTAGCAAAGACAAAGACACCTCTAGGTGGTAGAATGATCTGAAAAATCCTTAGATGTTATTTAGTATTTAACACATATAAACATTTACTTTATCTTTGAAACAAAAATGATCACTTGACTATTTACAATTGATATGTGAAATACTTATCTAACCATATATACTTTAATGATAAATAACTTGCAAATAAATAAGCATAAAATGAACAATAATGACGAAATCACATACACAATTTTGATAACAAGGTTCACCCAATTTGGGCTACGTCTCTGGGTCCGCTTCCAATAGAGACCTCTTTATTAATTCCCAAATTCTTTTGTTTTACAATGACCATTTTACATATTTCTCAAATGCATAAATGGAATGCACCATTGGATTCCTTGCGAAAAATCATTAAGAATGAGTATAAAGTTCTTAAATTTCGTCAAGGGACCTCTCGACACACTTCACAGTGTAGCCTCAAAGTCCTTGTACCCTCGAGCACATACTTCCAGACTCATAAGCACATTCTGCATAGAAATTTGTGTGCCTTGGTGTGTGTGTAGACCTTCGGGTCCATGCACATATATAGGGCATGGGCCCAACAGTCCACCCGCACCTTCCGCTGATTTGGTGTCCACTTTAACCATATTTTGGTGGTAATCCCGTAACAAAGTATTTTGTTGGCATGTTGGTTAGGCCTTTGGAATATAACCTAGAAGTCTTGGGTTCAATCCTCCATACACGCATGTTGGTTTGTTTTGTTGTGGTATATAGTTATATGGTTATATAACCATATACTATATATGGTACACAATCGTTAGTTCCTCCTATGGGCTTTGCGTTGGTCACATTACATTACATATGACCATGGAATATGGGTCAAGGGCTAGGCCCTCGACCCTATTCCCATCCAAACGAAACATTATTCAAGATTAAACATACATTATATCCCATACTATTAAGAACCACTCATATGGTGTGATGGTAATAAAGGCTTTGTTAAGGATTATGGAGGTCATGATTTCAACCCCCGTCAACTACATAATTTTGGTAAACATTAACCAGAATTGGCCAATGGGAGGTCTCCATGTGGTGGCCTCTTATTGTTCTTCCCTTTCCATGTGTCACTAGTTGATTATCTCACTCACATGCCAATGCATCTTCCCAGTCAACGTATGGTTGTGCCACGTGGTGTGTTGGGGTATGGCCATGTCATCAACATATCGTTGTATTTTCATGCCATGTGTCACCCTTTCAGTGGTGAAATGTGTCACCCTTAAAACCCCTTTGACTTTGACTTTTGACCTAGTTTACTTGAACTTTGACTGGCCATAACGTTTTCATATGAACTACATTTGAGGTAATTCTTGTGTTGTTGGAAAGTTATCATCGAGCACTACACATTTATGGTGTTTTCAATAAAATTTGGAATAATTGAATTTTGAACATTTTTGAACCATTTTGGACCTTTGTGGGTGTTTTGGATCCTTCTGGACCTTTGTGAGAATTCTTGAATCCTCCTAGACCATTCCTCCCCATTGGAATCCTTTTGGACCACTAAACGTTTTGATTACTCAACAACTAGGTGAGGGTAGAGTTCCCTCACCCATCTGATCTCCATCCATTTTGTTTTATGTGGTTTTACTCCTTTAATACCAACTCGAAGATATTCCACATCTCCTTGCAGTAAAGTCCTGATTATTCTGTCAAGAATAACATCTTCCTATAGCTCATCCAAATATTCTGGAGAAAATTCATCAACTATTGGAACCTGAATACTTTCATCATCATCCATAATCATTTGAGGATCATAAAGCTTCAAATTATCAACATTTACCACTGAATACATTTGCATGTAGGATGGTAGATCTAAATGAAAGGTATTAGTACCAATATTCTCCAAGATATTGAATGGACCATACCAGATTGGCCTTAGTTTTTTACCTTCACCCTTCATTCTATATTTGATAATATGTAACCATACTTGATCACGGACTTCAAATTGATGATCAACCCAATGTTTATCATGCCTCACCTTATATTTGGCTTAGATTTTCTCCAATTGTTCTTGTACTACTTGATGTACCTCTTCAATCTTTTAAATGAACCTTTTTTCTTTATCTATATCATCCTATCCATCTTATTTACCTTCTTCTCCAAAAGAAAATTCCATAGGTGATTTAGGAAAGTACCCCAAACATACTTCAAAAGGAGTTTTCCAAATTGATGAATGCATGGAATGATTGTAGGCATGTTGTACATAAGGTAATTTTTCATCCCATAACTTAGGATGTTTGTTGCATTATCCTGGAAGTAGATGTACCATTTTTTTGTTTACCACCTCTGTCTATCCATCTTTCTGTGAATGAAAAGTTGTGTTGTTATTCAACTTAGTGTCCATGAGCTCCCATAAATGAGACCAAAAATTTCCCAAAAAGTGAGATTCTCAATTTGATATAATAGATGTAGGAAGTCCAAAATGAACCCATACATTATAAAATAACATATGTGTTTTTTGTTCAATTGTGACCTATTTCTTACATGGCATCAAAATACACATCTTGTTGAATATATACATGATGACATATATATAATCATGACCTTTCCTAGACATAAGAAAACCTCTTACAAAATCCATGGAGGTACTTTCCCATCGATGAGAAGGTACTGGAAGTGGTGTATATAACCCCAAATTTTTGTTTCTAGGATTACTTGTGGCACACATAACACACCCTTTGATATACTTGGAAAATTTTTCATTCATTCGAGGCCAATAACAATACCTTTGTAACCATGTTATTGTCTTACCAACCCTAAAATGACTAGAAATTGGAGATGTATGAGATTCTCTTATTAAATTTACTCTTTCATCTATGGGTATACAAAGCTTTCAAAGATGATATAAAAACATTCCATGCATATAATAATTTGATTGTTGATTACCATGAGTTAATGCATCATACACATATTTAAAATCATCATCCCTATAATATTTTTATGCATAGATTTCATGAGATAAAGGATTATACTTGAGTATTGTAGATGCATTAATCATTGGTCTTGACAACATATCTACAACCTTGTTATGAATACCTTTCTTATACTTGATTACCAAATGAAATTGTTGTATAAAACCCATCTACCCGAAGTGTCGTGAATGTTGTAGCTTGGTCTATGACTACAAATACTGTAATGGCTGATGATTTCTATGAATTATAGTCTCATTTCCCATTAAGTAATTCTTCCATTTATTTACACTTTCTACCAACACATACAATTCCTTATCATATGTTGGATAGTTAATCACAACTTGAGTAAAATTCTTGGAATGATAACATATAGGTTTACCTGGTTGCATTAAGACTGCTCCCATGGAATATCCACTTGCATCAGTTTGAATCTCAAATGGTTGTTTTATATCTAGCAGTGAAAATACTGGTGTGATGCTTATCTTTTCCTTCCATGTATAGAAGGATTTCTACTACTTGCATCCCCATTGAAAAACTTGTTTAACACTTGTTAATGCATGTAGAGAAGCTACTACGTATGAAAAATTAGCAATGAATTTCCCCCAGTACTGTACTGCTCCTAAGAAGCTCCTGACTTGTATGGAAATAGTTGGCTTGGGAATTTTCATGTTGGTTTACTGAACTATTCTTCCCTACTACCTGTGTTGTTGACCCAGGGTTCATATCTTTAAGGGTACCAACAAAGCCTAAAAATATCGGCATGTTGGCCCTTGATCAAGTTTTGAAGAATACTTGGTCATATTTGACCGTTTTTGGTACTTCGACATCCAGTCAGAGAAGGAGTGCATGGAAAAGAGGAGATTATGGGATCTCCGCCCCTTTTTAGGGATTTTTTGGCTTTTTGGGATTTTTGGGAATATTGTAATGGGAAAGGGATATCGACCCTTATTTAGGCCTTTTGTATGTAAAAATTAAAGGGTAGGAGATGCGTATAAAAGGGGGTGTGTGTGATGTAAAGTGAATGGCTTAGTGCATAAGGTAGATCTATGTGATCAGACATCTGTGTGATTGTAAGAGCTCTGTGCCTATTGTAAGTATTGTAAGTTCTGAGTGCACGGGTCAAGGGAGGACTTAGTGCTTGGATCTACCCAGGGAAAAAGGATCTAGCGAGCCGTGCATATCTCTTGTCCTAGGTCGGGTAGGATCGTGAAGGCTTTGTTCTATAACTTGTTTTACATAAGATAATAATAGAAGAAGACTTTGTGGACGTAGCCCCAGGGTGGGGGTGAACCATGGTAACTCTGTGTATTGTGATGATGTGTTTGTCTCTCTCTTGCTAAGTGCTCTGATATGTTTAGATAGATATATTGATGCTTTGTGCTTATGAGATATGAATGCATGCTAGATATGATACATAAGATGCTAAGTGCTTAATCTATTAAGTATAACCTGTTTATCATTACTAAGTGCTAGATCTGAGTAATTACTGTGGTGCTCTGTGCTTTCTGCGAAGTGTATTAATGAATGTTGGTTAAGGAATAACTGGTGCTAAGTGCATTGTAAGCAAGATAATCATAGATTTGTGTCCTAGCTAAGGTTGTAAACACCTGAGTCTTGCAACCACCCCTGCCTCTACCTCGGGTGAGACTTCATTTGCTTCGCAGGTTTTGCTGAAAAGGCCGGTAGTTAGGGCTTTGTTGGTTTACTCTTGAGCATTGAACCCTGGGTCTTCCCCTGTACCAACATGGCCCTTCTGGTATACCAAAAGGAAATGCAGTACATAGAATGCACTATGCAGTCTCACCCGAGATAGATTTAAATGGGTGGTTGTAAGACTCAGGTGTTTACAACCTAGGATTGAGCGAGAGATATGGGATCTTTATTCTGAGCCATTTATTCTAACTTGTGTTATGAACTACTATTGTTCTCTTTTATATTTTGACCTCCATGGAATCTTTTCGTTATATCCCAACAATAATTATCAAGCAATATAATAAATCATTCATTCATTACACACAATGTTTAACTACTAAAAATATGACAAAGATATGCATGCATTCATCAACACAGGTATTATCGTGGTTTACCCCCTCCTGGGTTATGTCCACAAATATTTGTCTCTTGGCTCTCTTATTATGGTAGTTCTATAATTCCCGCATCATGCACTTACAACTCTCCTCAGATGGGTAAGATCTATTTGAGGTGAGATATATCACACCAGGATCCTCGGCCTACGATCTAATCCTCAAGATCTACCTTCTCTCCTCTTCTCTAGTTCAATCACTTTAAAAATAGTTCATCTATTAAAAAAATTACATAAAAACCCGAACTCTTCTAAGACACCCGCGTATCTATATATATATCTATCGGGCTCTTCAGCCATTTACACAAAACCTTACAAAATCCCTAACCCTATTGTTGTTAGGTCTTCCTTCTCTACATGTGTGCTTTTCTTCCTTCCAGTTGTTGCCTCCTTATTGCATGCGTGTGTACTATGCTTCTTACCAGTTTCACTTTCCTCTTGCATGCTTTCTTTCCCACAATTTCTCTTCCAACTGTCATTCTTCTTCGTGCACACTTTCTTTCCCACTTCGGCCTGCTTCCAACATTTCAAAATGACTTCTACATTTGTAGGATCTATCTTTAGTTGACCATTCCCTACAATGTATCCCAAATATACCAGAGAAGTTTTATCAAATTCCATTTAGACATTTTGATATGCAACCTCTCTTTATTAAAGAGGTCAAATACTTTCTTGACATGCTTTATGTGATCTTCCCATCTTCGACTAAAGATCAATATATCATCTAAATAAATGATAGAAAAATCATCTATGTAGGGTCTAAACACATCATTTATTTCCCTCCTAAAAGTTGTTGGTGCATTGCATAACCCAAATGGAATAACCAACCATTCAAACAATCCTTTCTTGGTCTTGAAAGTAGTTTTCCATATGTAACCTTTTGTAATTTTGATCTGATGGTAACCACTTCTCAAATCCAACTTAGTGAAATAAATGACATTCTTTAACTGATCCAATAAGTCGTCAATTCTGGGAAGAGGATAACGGTCCTTTAGCGTAATCTTGTTCAGGGATTGAAAATAAATACACATCCTCCACGTGACATCTTTCTTAGGAACTAATACAATATGAGAACCACATGGATAGGATCTTGGTCTAATGATTCCTTTATCAAGCAACTATTGAACTTTCTTCTTAATTTCTACATTCTCAATCACCGATGACCTATACATTCCAATATTCATAAGAGGAGTATCCTGCTGCAAATATATTTCATGTTCAACCTCCCTCTTAGGAGGCAACCCTGTAGGTTTGTGGAATAAATCATTGTAGTTAGATATGATTTTGATCAATTCTTTCTTATGATATGGATCACAAATTGATAAAGAATCTGTTATATATTCCTCTTTTTGTTTCACTATGTTATGAGGAAAATCTCTCTATGGCATGGGGTAAACGACAACAGACATAAATCACTGCAGAAATAAACTCTAATTTCAAGTATTATATATAGACAAATATGCTAACAAGACAATATAAAGAGCCTACCTCGTCTAGACATTTGATGAAGTGCACCATTGAGCACTTGACCCAAATAAATACACCTGCAACTTGTCCTCAGCAACCAATATACGAAAGAATATGGTGATAATATATAAAGTTAGCACATTCAATAGCATAATCCATCAATATTCATAAAAAACATGCCCATGGAATAACAATTAAAATATTTGCAAGACATTAATTAGACGAGAAAAGAGTATTTCTATTAAAATGTAATAAAAAAAAGTGTATGAGTGACAAAATTTTGTGTTGGCACGGTTTGGAACTGAGAAACTAAGTCCCTTCCAGCTGGGCCTCCACCACTTCAATCCTCCACCAAAGGCAAGCTCATATAAGAGAGACAATGAGGTTATCAATCAAGTAGGGAAGATATTAGGGGTTGAACAATGTGTTTAGACTTAAAAAGATAAAGGGATGAAGACTCAATATGAAGTGAATCATTTCTCCAGAGTAACTTTGCTCTCAAAGTTGAATTATTCTCCTCTTTTCCACAGCTTGGATATGGCCCATTTATACCCTTCAAATGGAACTGAAGGGCCAAGTCAGAATGTTTCCAGTATATAGAAGGTCAAGGATCATGGATCTCGTGACGTGACATGGAAACCCAAAACCATTTTTTAATTTTGGGCACAAAACCTGATGTATGCGGGTTGTAATGGTGCAACCTGTGTATACACATGTTGGAGAGTAGTTAGGGAGCGTATATGTAAAAAATATTATTTTTAGCTCTGAGAACTGCAAAAAGGGACTTCAAGTCTACATAGGGAAATGGAAAAGGCCTTTTGAGAAAATTTGCATAGGGTGAGGAAAATATTGCTATAACATATGCCCCCTAATGTAATGTCCCCCACCTCTTAGAGAGGTGATGAGGAGACTCAGTGGCCTAGGCACCCCCACTAGGTCATAGTCTCACACTGAGGGGGGAAAAGTCA